>PGFW01017843.1:25195-38524 GCA_003123925.1 Haematobia irritans | reverse complement strand
TTATTTCTGGCCAAAGGGATCGACCACTGTTGCTCGAAACCATTAGTCTGATATAGTCACAAGTGATGAACTTTTAAAATTCGATATAGTTTAAATTATTTTGTGTAGAAAATTTAGAATTTACCATCAAAACAAAAAACTCCTATTTTTAATTATTTCGATAATATCATAACCTATCCATGGGTTAGGTTGGTTAAGTATAGTGGCACGTCGGATATGTGGGAACATATCTGATATTGACTGATAGTTTGCCAAAATTGTACCAGAACTCAGTAAAGACATGTTCGGATATGGCGATATTAGAAGTATGGATCGGTTGAATAAGTACCAATTGGTAATGAAATGATATGACAGATATATGCTAAATCTGAACCGAGTTTTTCAAATCAATAGGGATCGTCTTTGAAAAACCTCTGCCCAAAGATTTGGGACGAGTCGGACATAAACTACGAGCTGTACTTTTGCACACAAAATACATGACAGACAGACGAACATTCTAAGCGATCAGGTATGACTAAAAGATGGGCTAAGACCGGTCCTGATGTTAGCGTTACATACAAATGCAACAAACTTATTATACATCTGAACACAGTTGTGGTGAAGGGTATAAAAAAACCTATCATTTTTTTTGGAAAAATGTGGTTAAAATGCAGAGTTTTCTTTTTATCCATTTTGCATATAATTAATATATTTTTTTCGAGAGATCGGTGAATCTTGTGCATTTAAGGTTTAATAATTGCGCGACCGAATCTGTAATGACCCTTCTCTTTTTACCAAATACTATACCTTGTGTGCGGTGCTACCTATAATGTTGCCTTGCTCAGGGCAATGGGGGTTGTTCCTTGCCCATAAAGGTATAGTATATTTCACGGCCACACTGGTTAGATAAATATGTTTTTCTAAGGGGGGGGGGGGGGGGGGGGGGGGGGGGGGGGGTGGGGGTTTCCGATATGAACAAAATGTGTTTCGGGCAACAATTTTAAAAACAATATGATTTAAGTGCAAACATGTATGTTCCTAAACTAACATCCTAAATGTTTGGGGAATCTATGTTTATATGTTGATATATTATGTTTGGTGGCATGATATGTTCATAAAGAATCATATGTGTGAATTCCAAACATATTTAAATTTACAAATTTCGACTAACATTACATATATTATGATATTTTATTCAAAGCGATAGAGAGAGTATGGATGAAAGAAATAGAATTGAAACCGGGAGAGTTGACGAAGAGTATCACATAAAACACAGCGAAAAATTCAAAAGGAAAAGTCCTGTGAAACCGCTTGTATGTTGTACGGAAAACTGTTTTATGATAAGGCCAAAAATTTGATTATGCTTAAGTCTAAATATTATTTTATTTGAATAAAGGAACCAAGGGAATAGACATTGTGGAAAAAAACAGCATATTTTCGCCTTGAGAGCACACGCTCACAAAAATCGTTTCTGTAACATACCTTCCCAGAACAATATGTTGCTTCAGCATTATACCATTTTTGGGTATTGCCCAACATTTATATGGTTTGTCTCTTCCAATATATAATATGTTTGAAGCATATTGGTCGTAAACAATATAATTGGGTAGTCTAAGTTTCCAAACATTTTGTATTCTTTTGCATCCAAAATCAATATGTTGTTCTTCCAAACTACAATATGTTATTATGTGACCAGTATATTATGTTTGAAGCATTTTGCACCAAAAATATTTATTGCTTAAAAAAATTTCCCAAACAATAATTGTGCTCAAAATGTATTTATTTATTATATATGTACAATCATAATGAATTGATGAAATAAACAGGTAATATAGGTGCGAACAACATAGGTTTTCGACCGAGCTCAAAATTTGTTTCTGCCCAAGTTGTATATTCCCCACATCTCTTCTCACTTCCACAGATTTTTAGTTCTTAGCACCTTTTTTCTGTAATACAAACATTGTAGAAGATAATTTATTCATTTTATGATTTTTTTAATTTTTAATTTTCTTTTGCGGACGGGGTTCGAAAGCGTGACCACACAGTGTTGTAAGGATCAAAGAAGTAGCTGATCAATTTGCCCAAGGAAAAATAAATGTTAATTTTGTAAAAACAAAGCAACAACCACCTAACTTAATTCAAGTATCGCTCCCTATTAAGAATTAGCGCTCCAAGCTACTAAACATCATATAAGTTTTATAAGCTATTTCTAAATATATATGTTGCATCAAGCATATTATATTACAAACATTTATGTCCCAGACATAATATGTTCCTAACATATTAACATATAATTCTCCAAACATGTTATGCGTAGTTTATGAACATTATATGCGTGCACATCAATAAATATTGTGTTTAAAAAGTTGTGTTAAACATATAAGTTTATAGCCCAAACATAAATGAAAAAAACAGTCTTTTTTCATCCGTGCAGCATTTTATTGGTATGTGTGGCATATGTGTTTTGTTATCAATTTTTTTTTTATTTTGACATTATGGGTACATTTTTTCTTGGTTCGGTAAGAATCGGGGTCTGTCATAAAATAACGAAAGGGCACTATACTCTTTTAGTAGTTGGGACAGTAAAAATGAAATAATGAGGAAAATAGTGAAAAATACACAGTTAAAATGTATAAAACAAGTTAGTTCCTCCTTAATAATAGTATTCCACGAGGAAAGTTGCGGGCACATTCAAATATAAAACGGACATAGTGCAGTTTGTGTAGATAAACAATTTAAAAAGTTTTATTTTCTTTAAATGAATTATTAAAGAAAAGGCATTTTTAGAGCGATGGTTTTAAATGCTAGAAAAAAACTGTTCACTCTAAAAAATGTTGTTAGTTATATAAATTATTTATGTATATGTTATACTCGATCCACTTCTTCTTTTGTTAGAGTTTGTTGATTCCATTCCAAATTTAAAAAGTTTTGTAGCAAAACAGTTTTTTTGACAAATTTTATTTTGCAATAAAAAAATAATGATTTTATCCAAATCAAGTTAATTTCGTTAATATCAAGTCACTGTTACTGACTTAAAGTCTTTAATAACCCACATGTTCGAAGTTTCATTATAAAAATTTAATATAGTTTAAATATAATGTTAATAAAACAAAAAAAGAGAGTTGGTTCGGTCGGAGCAGGGGAATTGAAACCACGACCCTTTGCCATGCGAGGCAGACAATGCTAACCATGCTCCACGTGGCAAACAAATTATTGTTTCTTGTTAAATAAGTTATTGTTTTGCAGTGGGCTCGTGGGCGGCTGCAAACTAGTGCTATATAAATGTAACTTATTAACGATAATTATCTACTGGTGACTATAACAGCTACTAGCCCAGTGGATAGTGTGTTGGCCTTACAAAACTGATATGGCCTTAGGTTCCGATTCTCCGGCAGTGCGAAAGTAAATTAAAAAAATTTATAAAGTGAGTAATTTCTTCAACATTATTTGCTATTAAGAAAAAGGTGCAAGAACTATAAATTATTTCGTGGGAAGTGAAAATTACGTAGTATGTGTTAGGGAATAATGAGCACTAACGTCTTTGCGAAAATCTTCCCAAGCATATAATATTTCATTGGGCTCAAAATGCTTCCAAACATATTTTGCAGGAAGCACATATATTATTGGGTTTGGAAGCATTTTGAGCCCAAGAATATTTATGCTTGGAAAAGAATTTTTCCGCAAAGACGATTGTGCTCATTCCCTAACATACTCGTAATTTTCACATGTCCAGCGATATTTATTCTTGGCATTTTTCCTGTAATAACAAATAATGTTGAAGAATTATTTCACTTTTTATAAAATTTTTTTTAATTTTACCTTTCGCCTGCACGGAGAATCGAACCTTAAGACCATACAGTATTGTAAAGGCCAACACACTATCCACTGGGCACGTAGCTTGTTATAGTCACCAGTAGATAATTATCGTTAATAAGTTACCATTTATATAGCATAGTTTGCAGCGCCCCACGAGCCCATGCAACATAACATGTTATTTAACGAACATTACATTTGGTTGCCACGTGGGCAGTGGTTTAGCATGTCTGCATCGCATGCAAAGGGTCCGTGGTTCAATCCTGCTCCGACCGAACACTCTTTTTTTTTGGTTTTAATTTACCATTTAATTTAAACTATATTAATATTTTTATAATGAAACTTCGAAATGTGTTAATTAAAGATGTTATAGTCAGTAACAGTGCTTGATATTAACGAAATTAACTGATTTTATGGATAATAATATTATTTTTTTATTGCAAAATAAGAAGTTTGTAAAAAAACTGTTTTTGCTTACAAAACTTTAAAATTTGGAATGAATGTAAAAACTCTAACAAGAAGAACGTGAGTCCGAGTATAAATATACATAAATATTTTATAACATAAACATACATTTATTAGGAGTGAACAGTTGTTACTATCCATTTAACACCATCGCTCTAAAATGCCTTTTCTTAATAATTCAATTTAAAGAAATAAATTTTTAAATGTTTAGCCTACAAAATCGAACCTAATTTCCGCTTTTAATTTGGAATGTGCCCGTTCAACCCGTGGACTACTTATTATTAAAGAGGAACTAAACTTTGTGTTTATACCATTTTACTGTGTAGATTTTTCACTATTTTCCTCCTTATTCAATTTTACTGTCCCAACTCTAAAAGTATAGTGCCCTTTCGTTATTTTTATTGAAGACCCCTGATTTCTTTTACCGAACCAAGAAAAAAATTGAACCCATAATGTCAAAATGATAAACAAAACACATGCCCACACATACATAAAATGCTGCACGGATGAAAAAGACTGTTTTTCATATGTTTGGCTATAACTTATATGTTTGAAACACAAATTTTAAACACAATATTTTGAGTGCACGCATATAAATTTCATAAACTAGCATAACAATTGGGACATTAATATGTTATATGTAGAAATATTAATGTTGAACATAAATGTTGTAATAATATGGGGCTTGGATGCATACATAATTAAATTTAGAAATAGCCTTATACCAACATAATATGTGTTTAGTAGCTGGATGCGCTATTCTAATAGGGGCGATATTGAATTAAGTTGGTTGTTTTGCTTGTTATGTACAAAATTGAACATTTATTTTTTCTGGGAATTGATCAGCCTTACTTCTTTGATCCTTACAACTGTGTGGTCGCTGTTCGAATCCCCGTCCGGCAAAAGTAAAATTAAAAATAAAAAAATCATAAAATTGAATAATTTCTTCTACAATGTTTGTAATTACAGAAAAAGGTGCTAAAGAACGTAAAAATCTCGTGGAGTGAGAAGATGTGGGGGATATACAATTGGGCAGAAACAAAATTTTGAGCATTCAGGTCGAAAACCTATGGTTGTTACCTATATTACCTGTTTATTTTCATAATCATTATGATTGTAAATATATAATAAATAATACAATTTTGAGCACAATATTGTTGGAAATTTTTTTAAGCATAATAATATATTTTGGGTGCAAAATGCTTCCAGAACATATTATGGTCACATATAACATATTTGTGTTTTGGAAGACAACATTATTGATTTGGATGCAAAAGACAAAATGTTTGGAACTTAGACACCCAAATATAATCATTGTTTAGACCAATATCGCTTTCAAACATATTAGTATATGGAAGCAGATCAAACAGATAAATCGTTTGGGCAATACCCAAAAATGTATATGCTTGAAGCAAAATATGTTTGGGAGTGTATGTTACAGAAACGATTTTTTGTGAGCGTGTGCTCTCAAGGCGAAAACATATGCTGTTTTTTTCAAATGTCTATTCTCTTGGTTCCTTTATTCAAATTAAATAATTTGAGACTTAAGCATATCGAAATTTTTGGCCTGTATCATTAAAACAGATTTTCCGTAACAACATAACAACGTTTCAAGAATTTTCTCCCCTTTTGATTTTTTCGCTGTGTTATGTGATATCTTTCGTCAACCTCCCGGTTTCATTCTATTTTTCTCTATCTCTCTCTATCGCTTTGATAAAATATCATAATTATGTATGTTGTCGAATTTGTAATTTAATATTATTTTGAATTCACACATATGATTTTTAGAAACATTCATGCCCCAAGACATATATATTCAACATATTGACATAGAGTCCCAAAACATTTTAAGTGTTAGTTTAGGAACATTAACATGTTTAGGCACTAAATAATTGTTTTTTTAAAATTGTGCCCGAAACACATTTTTTCATATCGGAACATATGAAAACATGATTTTTCTAAGCGTGGCCGAAATATATACCTTAATGGCAAGAACAACCCCCATTGCCCCTGAGCAAGGCAAGCATTATAGGTAGCACCCGCCACAAGGGTATAGGTATTTGGTAAAGAGAAGGGTCATTACAGATTCCGGTCGCAATTATTAAACCTTAAATGCACAAATACCAGATTCCTCCGAAAAAAATATATATTATATGCAAAATGTAAAAAAGAAAATCTGCATACCACATTTTTTCCAAAAAAATATAGGTTTTTTATACCCTTCACCACAACTGTGGTTCAGAGTATAATAAGTTTGTGCATTTGTATGGTAAACGCTAAATAAGGACCGGTCTTAGACCCATCTTTTAGTAACTGATCGCCTTAGAATGCTCGGTCTGTCTGTTCATGTATTTTTGCTGTGCAAAGTACAGCTCGTAGTTAATTTCCGATCGTCCCCAAATTATGGTGCAGGGTCTTTTCAAATTAACCCCCCGATCCCTATTGATTTTGAAAAAAATCGGTTCAGATTTAGATATATCTGTCATATATTTATTACCAATGTGGTACTTATTAACCGATCTACTTCTAATTTCGCATAATCGAATGTTTTATGAGTTTGGTAAATTTTGGCAGAATATCAGTCAATTCAGATATAGTTCCCATATCGAGCTGCCACTATACTTAACCTAACCTAACCATGGATTAGGGTATGATATAGTCGAAATAATTAAAAATTAGAGTTTTTTTTGTTTTGATGGCTAAATTCTAAATTTTCTACAAAAATAATTTAAATATATCGAATTTAAAAGTTCATCTCTTGTGACTTATATCAGACTAATGGGTTTTCGATGCACAGTGGTCGATCCCTTTGGCCAAAAATAATTGATAAGTACTGCTCTGATTCCTTGGAAATAATATTTGAAGGATATGGTTGACTAGTTAACGTGATGTGTTCCTTTAGAAATTTACTTCCCAAGTAAATTATGATTTTTTGTAATAAATGATCTCCCAGGAAGGCGCAAGCGAAGCAGACCGTGTTCGGCTAACATTTTAATATAATTTCATCTATATAAATTGACGTTTCTGATTTACTTCCTAAGCACAAAAACTAGATTCACTGCCATTAAGTAAATAATTTTATTCATGTTTTTCATTCGAGTTTATTTGATTTTTCGTCATTAAAAAGTGTTCACAAATAAATTTTTTTGATGTAATCCTAGTTACATAAAACTATAATTATGTAATGAGTTTTCGCTAATGTCTTCTCTAATAGAAAATTGCACTCGTCGCATCTTTTATTTGCCAACAAGGTTGTCTCTCCGCTAACTTCTAAGATGCTTGATACCAAGTGAACTTTACATCAACCCTGAAAGGTAATTCGTATTTATCTTAAAATGATAGTGGAATTGTTTAAACTCAGATGGAAGGAATTATGTGACTATTGCACGAGGTCATTTCAATGAAGGGTTTGTGTGATTATTACTCGAGGCCATAGAGCAGTAAACCATATTATGACAATTCAATTAGGACTGATTATCGGTACATAAAAAGCGCTAATTAATCCATTTTACTTAAATGTTTAATATAAATAAATGAGAAGGAAGTAATATAGGGCCCACTAAACTTGTACCCTGCCCCACTACATATGTGTCGAATTATTATTTTGTAGTAAATAATGAGTAAGCTTTATAAATTTTTGAACCACTTTATTAATAAGGGTGGTAAATTGTAAAGGGCGCGATCGTGAATGTGAACCACACCTAAAACGCCAGTTTTTTTCCGATTTTATCTTTGACATTCTCTATTTCAGACGTTACTCATTTGAAACCATGGAGAGATACACAATCCACAAACGTGTTATAAAGTTATCCAGACTTATTATGGAAATGGGGCGTTTCAAAATCAACAATACATATCGTTCACTTCGTTGATTTCTTTTGTTAATTTTGAATCGCCCAAATGTGCGTACAATCGCAAAAAATCGTTGGAAAAATTCGAGCAAACCGGATCTGTAGAAGATGTGATGAACAACCAGTGCATGCTCGTTACAGCTCGTACTGAGACAATATTGCTGCTGTTCGCGATAGTGTGGCCTGAAGAGCGCACACTATTCGCACTCGTCGTCGTGGCGCCGACAATTGCACTGCTCAGGCTCGTAGTTGAATGACATCAATGCCATTAAAAGACTTGCATTTACACGCTTACAAGGTGGCATGGCTAAGAACTAAGAGCCTCTTGACCATTCCAAACGTCGGTGAATGGCAGAATGGTTCATAGAAATGGCAACAGTGGAATATCAATTTCGAAGACAATCATCTTCAGTGAATGAGGCACATTTCACCTCAGCTGGATTCGTCAAATTTAAAACAGAATGCGCATTTGGATGCGAATGAGGAATCCAAGAGTGATTGTCGAAAAACCAATGCATCCACAAAGAGTGACTGTTTGGTGCGGTTTATGGCTGCCGGCCATCATCGGCCGTATTCCTTCCAAAATGAGGCCGGTCAGGCAGTTACTGTGAATGGTGTTCGCTATCGTGATATGATAACGAACTTTTTATGTGGTTTCAGCAGGACGGTGCCACTTGCCACACAGCTAACCAATCAATGACTCTTTTGCGCAACAAATTCCAATGGCCGTGTTATCTCACGTAATTGGCGATGTCAATTGGCCGCCAAGATCATGTTGATTTGGAACATCGTTGGAATTTTTTTCTTTGGCGGTCTATTGAAAGAAAAAGGTGTACGTCGATATAGCCAGCAATGGTTCAAAGCTAAAAGGATGGAGATAATTCGCACATTCACGGGCATAGAACCTCCGTTATGCCTACAGCGTCATCGAAAATTTGGACCATCGGAATTAAGGTGTAGCCACCGAGGTCGCGGCGCCCATTTGGCCGATATTTATGTTCCCATAACATAATTGAGTAATGCCAATTATATATAATAATAAAATTACAACAATTTCCTAAATAAGTTTGTTTTATTCAAAATCAACATCGGCCCTTGAATTTAAACAGCCAACTTATGTAATAATTAAGATTATTAAAATCGTGAAGAAAACATGAAAGTTTCATACTTTTAGAGTACGATCTTCGTAAATATTATTTAAATTCATACAATTTATTGAGCTCATCATAATAACATTTTTGTGCAGTATTATACATAAAATAAATGAATTATTTTTTGTGTGTATAATGCATTTTTGAAATAACGGAATTTGACTTTGCATTAAACTTATACCCTAAACCACATAGTGGTTAGGGAATAATAAGTTTGGATCTGCCAAAAAATGTGGCCTACTAGGAAATAAAGATATTGGAATCCCATAAAATATATACCGATCAACTCAGAAATCAACCCCTGATGTATTTGTTCTTCGCAGCGATTTGTGGTGTTGCACAAATTTTATTTAGAAATTACTTTAGGTTTCAGGTACCGTTGATAACGTAGAAAGACATCAAATAGGTTTGGTATAGTTTTGTCTTTTGAAAAAATTTAAATTTTAAAAAAAATTGAAAAGTCAGAAATTTCCTGGCTCTTGAAAAAAAAAGTTATCGGAGAATTACAAGAAAATTACAAAAAAAAAATTATAAACTGCATGATACGGGACAGCTGCAGCTGGAGAGAAGCAACTCAAATTGAGAATTTATCCGCAATAAAAGGAATCTAAGTTATTTTTCCGTATGAAGAGCCTAACACGCACAAAAAATAATTTCTTTCCTCTCCAAACGAAATTTTAAGGAACAAAAGTTTCGTATTCTCAATTTGCTTTTCGCTGTAAGGAAGTGTATTTGAAAAGAAAAGTATATACTTTTTGTGCATAAACGTTTTATTCTTTTCCAGGATAGTAAAAACAAATTTCATAAGACAAAACTAAAAGAAAAAAAAACAACAAAACATTGTTTTTCTTGTTAATTGCATTTTCCCTCACATCCCACGAGTGTTTTTTATTTCTTAACACCTTTTCCTGATTATCACCACAGATGTAAGAATTAGAAATTATACGATTTTATAAAGTTTTTAAAAATTTTTTTACCTTCGGCCTGGACGGAGAAAATCGAGCGCGGACATATGCCACTTTGTAAGCCAACACACTAACCACTGAGCTATGTACCTTTTATGAGTCATCAATAGATAAATATCCATATAAGTTATATTTTATATAGCATAGCATGCGGCGCCATTGAACCGAATAAACAAAGTTTATTTAACAGAAACAAACATTTTAGTTTGGCACCGCGGACAGTGGTTGCTAAACGCTTCCGACTTGCATTCAAGGGGTCGTGGTTCGATCCCTGCTTCGACCAAAGTTTTTTTTTTGCCTTTTAGTTTTTTTACATATATTTCAGATATGTTCGAAGATTTCGAAAAAATGATTCAACATTACATTGTAGTATATTAAATTTTGAACTGTAAAATGTGTCTTATTAAAGACCTAAAGTCAGAAAAGAACAGTGTTTGATATAAACGAAATGGACTGTGTTGTTGTTTCAAAAATAACTTTTTTTTATTGAAAAAAATAAAATTGTAAACAAACGAATTTTTTTGGTGATAAAAGTTTTAAAATTGTTCGAAGCAATTCAAAAACTCTAAAACAAAAGGAAAAGCGTTCTGCGGTACACCGTTTTCCAAAGCGTTTTTTTTTTCTTTGCGTGTAAGAAAACATCAATTTGCATCGATGGAAGCTCTTGTTCTAGCGAGGAAAGTTATTAAATTTTTGGAGACAAAAAGCTCGAGAGGAAATTGGCTAAATCGTGTACCATTGAAACGATAAATCCTCAATTAAAAATAAGCCATCCTTTCGTTCATTTATTTCGAAAGTCAATTTTTTTAAGCAGCATAGTCAAATCTACAAAATGGTTGGACTCAACATTAAAAAAAAAAAAGATTGTATAAGATATTTATTCAAGCTAGAGGAATCCAATATCTGGTTTCAATACTTTTTCAAGGAAGAGGCTAAATTCTGTCGCTGCTTTTTAGATAGTAATTATTTTTTATATATGCATTTTAATTGTCACATTATAATTATTTATTATCAGTCGTCTTTCAACACATGAGATCATACTGATATAAATTCTCATACGGTATTTTGTCCAAGTTACAAGCGCTTGCACGGATGAAAAAGACTGTTTTTCATATGTTTGCTATAAACATTATTATGTTTGGAAACACAAATTTTTAAACACAATATTTTTGAGTGCAAGCATATACTGTTATAAACTAGCTAAACATGTTTGGGACATATATGTTAATATGTTAGAACATATTATGTTTGGGATCATAAAAATGTTGTTAAATATAAATATGCTTTGGATGCAAACATATATTAATTTTAGAAAATAGCCTATTAAACATATATGTGTTTAGTAGCTGTGTAGCGCTATTTAACAGGAGCGATATTGAATTAAGTTGGTGGTTGTTGCTTGTTATTACAAATTAACATTTTATTTTTCCTGGGCAATTGATCAGCTACTTCTTTGATCTAAATAACTCTTGTACTCAAACTGTGTGGTCGCTGTTCGAATCCCCGTCCGGCAAAAGGTAAATTAAAAAAAAAAGAAAATCATAAAATTGAATAAATTCTTCTACAATGTTTGTATTACAGAAAAAGGTGCTAAGAACTAAAAAATCTCGTGGAAAGTGAGGAAAGATGTGGGGAATATACAATTGGGCAGAAACAAAATTTTAGCATTCAGGTCGAAAAACCTATGTTGTTAGCACCTATATTACCTGTTTATTTTCATATATTCATTATGATTGTAAATATATAATAAATAAATAAAATTTGAGCACAATATTGTTTTGGGAGAATTTTTTTTAAGCATATTAATATTTTGGGTGCAAAATGCTTCCAACATATTATATGGTCACATAATAACATTATTGTTTTTGGAAGACAACATTATTTGAATTTGGATGCGCAAAAGTACAAAATGTTTGGAACTTAGACTACCCAAACATATATTGTTTAGACCAATATGCTTTCAAAATATTATATATTGGAAGAGATCAAACATGTAAATGTTTGGCAATACCCAAAAATATATGCTTGAAGCAAAATATTGTTTGGGAGTATATGTTACAGAAGCGATTTTTTGTGAGGCGTGTACTTAAAATGCCAAGGTATTGAGATGTCGAACAAAGTGTATATAAGATCTATGATAAGTTAAGTGGTTCAAAATATATCGATGAAAAAAGGGCGAATTTTCAAAACAATCTTGTTTTACAACTTCATGAAAATTGGATAAAAACTACTGCCCTTGGAGTAAAATCGTGAGATCGGTCTACACGTGGGCTATACAAACACATCGGCTGATTCACCTCATTTCCGTTACATCTATTTGTGATCTTAAAATAATTCTAGATTTTAAATTTAGTCAAATCGGATAGAAAGTACGTTTTCTAGAAGCCCAAAAAATATAATCGGAAGATCGGTATTAAGGGCTATACCAACACATGAACCTATAACCATTACTTTCTCCACACCTATTTGAGGTCCTAAAATATCTCTGTATTTCAAGTTTAAGGCAAATCGGATAGAAAATACGGTTTCTAGAAGCCCAAGAAGTAAAATCGGGAGATCGGTCTATATGGGGGCTATATAAATACATAGACCGATAGACGCCATTTTTGGCACTCCTATTTGCGGTCCTAAAATACCTCTAGATTTCCAATTTCAGGGAAATCGGATAGAAACTATGATTCCTAGAAGCTCAAGAAGTAAAATTAGGAGATCGGTCTATATGGGGGCTATACCAAAACATGGACCGATACACACAATTTTTAGCACACCTACTTTTGGTCCTAATATACCTTTAGATTTCAATTTTCAGCCAAATCGGATAGAAAATACAGTTTCTAGAAGCCCAAGAAGTAAAATCGGGAGATCGGTCTATATGGGGCTATGCCAAAACGTCATCAATCAATCCCATTTTATCGTTAAATAGTCCTGACATAATTATAAAACCGTGACCAAAGTTTCACGATGATACATATACTGGAAGTATTTTTGGCCGCTAACTCCATATAGCACCGACCACTGTGCAATGGAACATTCCATGCAATTAAACCTCCACAAACAACGGATCGTCATTATTGCCAACAGGAAAATTATGGCAAAATTCGTTTA
>PGFW01017843.1:8632-21288 GCA_003123925.1 Haematobia irritans | reverse complement strand
AGAGAGAAGTTACACTGTGGTATTCACAATGCGATGATGAGTTTCTAAAGTGACTTAAAAAATAACTGGATGCTATTATACCTTAATCTATACTATGCATTTATCTTCTACAGAATAACAAAGCGCTTAAGTAATGAAACTTGTTAATTTTTCTGTCTCTGAAAAGAAAAGAAAACTCTCAACACACAATTGCATAATACCGGACAAATAAAATCATAAATAAATATTGCACTTTTAATTTAATTGACGTGAGGATCAAACACCTCATGGACTCTCTAACTTTTTTTGAAAATTCTCCTCATTATAAAAAGTATATTATTTAAAGGGCAATAAACACCGAATTAATGAAGGCGATGTTTGAAGCTCTAAATTTTATTTCAGTTCATATTGCCATTCACATATCCGACAAAGGGAAGAATTTATTTTATATTTTTTTTTTAATTTTTATTGATTTATTAATATTCTGTTTTGCGAAATATTACTGATCCAAAAAGTTTAATGATATTTTCCACTTAAAGGCGCATAATTCCCATATCTTGCTCGGATTTGTCTAAAGGATTTGAAACGAAAAAACGTTTAGGAGGATCTAGATGCGCAGTGTATTTAAAGATAATGTTTGTTGATCGTTGCCAAGATATGGACTGCATGAATGGAAAATAAACTTGATGGGGATTTCGGGACTTGCGCACTATAAAAAGATTAATAATTTGTGAACAATTCACAATTTTGTTGTGGTATATCATATTCTTCATACACACAGAGAAGGAGAGAACATTAACAGTTGTCGAAACCAATATTATTGTTCTCAGAATTATGTATCTGATTTCGACAACCGAAACCGAGGAAAGAGAGAGGTAATTGTTTATGCAGCACAAAATGGGTATACATACGTTTTTCATCCAATAACATTTTAACAAGTTTTAAGATTAATCATATTGCTTCTCATGTATGCTATAAGTAGCAAACAATATTGTAGAAATTGTGAATAATATTGTCTGCATGACCTGTAATAGAAGTATGTATCGTCGCGATCTACTAATCAAATAAATGTAATTGCAATTAAGAGAATGACTCTAGCTTTATATTTTACTAGATTTATTTTTATAACAAATTAGTTTCGTACACTAGGGCCATGGTAGCCAAATTACATTTAATAATTCTAGGCATCTTGTGACGGAAGTATACTAAATTTGCTATTCTCAAAATAGGATTCTCACGATTATGTGACTGTGGAAATTAAATCTTTATGTATGTAGGTTAGTGGCAGCCCAGTGTATCAGGTTCATTAGACTATTCAGGCATTGTTAATAATAAAACAAAAAAAACATGTGCGTGATTTCTTCTATCACTGTATGACTTGCTCGATCCATGTTAAGTATCATACAAGGACCTTTGTATAGCCAGTCAGTACGGGTTCCACATTCAGTGAAACACTTAGAAGAAGCTTTGAAACCTCATGAAATTGTCCACAGATTACGAGTGGATAATTCATGCTGGTGAAAAAAAACTTTTTTGGTGTTCGGTGTTCGAGCAGTTGAATCAACCGTTTAACATATTTCAAATTTTTAATTTTGTAGTGTATACTTTTGTTCAGTTGAAATTTAAGATTAAGAAGTAAAATTAAATAAATATAATTTTTTGAAAATGAAAAATTATATATTCGTTATCCTAGATCACCTGTGAATGGAGGATCCAATTCTAATGCAAGAGTTTATATTTAGTAAAACCTTTACTCTTCTGTATTACAAATCCTTTAGAATCATTTATTAGATTTTATTTTTATAATTTTATAAAATTTTACTTTTGTTGGAATAAGGAGGATCGAAACATCAGTTTGCTAATTAAACCACTTCATGTGTTATACATTCTATAAACAACAAATGTGACTGTTGTTTTTGCTGGCTGCATTATTCATTAATACATATACCCATAAAGGGTGTCTATTTTGATAATACCACGTAGACATATTTCGGATACGAATATTATTGTCTGAGTTAGATTCACCTCACCAGTTATTTAGAATTACCATTGCTCGTAGTTTTATTTATACTAAATATTGAAATTTAGTGTTCAACTAGACTTCTTAATATTTGCACCATTAAAAGTTCAGTAACGTGAGAAAACTTTTGTAATGTTCGAGAAAATACGTATTCCCTTTACATATATTTGCTTCAGTCTTTTACGAATAATTTTTGAACTATATATTATGAATTTATTATAGTACCCCCACTTAAATTATCTGATGAACATGAACCCGTGCTCATAATCTTTATGTAACTCTCACAATTGAAGTTATTTAAATGTTGTCAAAAATTTTGTCTAAATAGTGTTGTGCAGATATACATGTCGGTCCCGCTCCGATTTCGACTTAACATATTTTCTTGAATATTTTGTATTATTTGTCTGTTAGTGTTGCAAACATATTTCGATTCTTAATATTTTATCCGATATTGTTTTGTACGGGCTCAGTAATCAATTGCCCATTATTAATTATAAGCCTTCTATACTTTACGGTTCTTTACTGAGAGTTTTCTACAAAATAGTAACTCATATAAATCACTTATTGATTACTTTTAACATGTTTGCATTAGGATAATGCAGTAGTATCCGTTGTGTTGTAATACTAGCGAGAAATTGACATATATTGTAAATTTTAGTGTGAGCAATACCTTCGTAATTCTCTCCTATAATGTTTACTATAATATGTAATTGTTAAAGAAAATTGAATTGAAGTGGCATAAAGTCAGTCTTAAACCTATATACAGAGCAAGATTGGCCTGCTTCTTTTATGCAAAAGATATAAATAACCTAATATATCCTTAGAGCCTATTTTATTTGTATCCAGGTGAAAAAATATGTTCTATGTCAAGAATAATGATATATTACGCAGGTGTGCTTTTACATTTTCGGTATTAGAGAATACAGTAAATCAAAATTATTATACGAAAAATATGTTTATTTTTTTATTAATTTTTCCAATTACGATTATACACTTTTGCAGGCATTTGAAATTGTCGAGATTTTTGCCATATTATTAGAATATTTTATAAATGCATTCTGTAGATGTGAATACTAATTCAGAAGTTTTTTTTCCAATACGAAATTTTTTATCTCAATTAATTTTTTAATTGAAAGATCTTTCAATACAGAATTATTGTTTCATTCCCAAAGCATAAAAAAATAATTATCAATTAAAAAATATTTTTATTGTTTTTTTTGAATTAATTTTGTTTTTTTGAATCTTTTCTATCCCAAATTGTTCGAAAATTTTATTTCTAAAGAAAATTTGTTCAATATTTTATTTATTATAAAATGTCCTATTAATTAGTTGGGAGAATGTTTTAAAAATCTACATAAAACAATCTATTAAATATCATAAAAAAAATCTACCTTTTCGTTAGAATATTCCAACTGAGGAAACCATTTCTTGCTAGATCGAATATGTAAAATTATCAAGAGTTAACTTTACACCTGTTAATATTATTACTATCGACTTTATTAAATATATATTTGTATTTTCTGCAGAAATGTGATAAAGATGCTTTAGACTAATATTTCCTCTCAATTTTTTATTCCTTACACTACTGTTACAGGTATAATAGTTGTTTGCATTTGTATGTAAACGGCAAAGAAGTAAAAGTGAGACATCGTATTTATTAGTTACCCCGATCGTCCCTTAGTATTGTAATTCTGAGTCCGAGTATCCTACTGAGGGTTCTGGAAATTATTTATGCATAGCACAAAGAGCTACTATGTGATATAACAGAAGTTAATTGTTTTGAATATCATTCTCTTGTTCGAATTGTTAATTTGTTCGATTTGGGAATTTTATGTATAAACAGGTGTTCAATTATAGAACCCCTCAAATCCTGAATTTTTTTACAATGGAAAATTAAATGTTTGCATTAATATTATTTACTATAATAAAAGGTTTATCCGGGACAAAAAATTATAATATATGTGAGTGTTAGATATGACGAAAAGTGCTTCTTAATATGCAAAGTAAAATTGGTTTGCTTGGAATTTAAGAGTGGTTTACAATCATGAAGATGACAACCGTAGTGCAGTCCAAAAACTAGACCAACATCAGATAATTCTTAGCCTAAGCTGCCTTTGAATATGGTATTAAATGTATCGCAATAAAATGTGCGTGAAATTTGCTAATTATCATGGGCAATCTCAATGATCGAGCTTATTTAACTTGCTTTATATGAAATATCAGTATGATAAAACTTTTTAAGTATGCGGTTTGGCCCATTTTTCGTTCATCAAAAAGCACTAAGAATGAAAATTTCTCAGATTTCTTTGATCTTTTTTAAGCGAAATAAATAATGGTTTAAGTGTCGCTTTCTATAACTTGGATGAAATAGCACACGATACTCCAGACAATAAAACAATCAAACAATGATTGACCTGGGATAAGTTCCCCAAAGTAAGCAAAAATTCAACGCTGTGGTAGGTTTGGACGTTTTTGGCTTCAAATGTATTTTATTGGATTGGACTATCTGCAAAAGATAAAACATTAATCAGGTATATTCAACTTTTGGTCCAATTAAAATGTACAAATTCGGGAAAAGTTCTGTTTAACTAACACAAAAAATAATTTTTCAATCAAGACAACGCACAGCGCAAGAAGTGTGTTTACAGTGGCTAAATCAACGAATTAAATACGATGTTTTCTTGACACCCACTTGTTCTCCTTTATGTTCCCATTGACTTTTATTTTCCCAAAGCAAAAATTCCTTGGTCTGCAACGTTTTATTCATGAGAATTCAATTACAGTTTTAACCATTTGAAGCATTAAGGGAAACTTTTTAATCAGGGTAGAATTGCTAGAACGTATTGAAAAGTGTATTGAAGTTTCAGAGAGATTATATTGACATAAAATATTTTGAAAGTTAAACTATTTCTTCTGATAGCTAAGAGTTTCGAACGCCTCGTGATGCGTCTGTTCTTATCGCACGCAGAAGGAATATGATCACCTCAAACAATTTCAAGAGCAAAATGTTATTTTTGTTGGTGCCATGATAACAGTTTGTACGCTTAAATATGTTTATTTCTTCATCAAATATAAACTGCTTCGAAATCAGGTGCGATGATGTTTCGGAAAATAATATGTTTGCGAAACATGATTATGGTCATCCACCCAAAATATACAGGGTTTCTCTTAAAACTGTTTGAGTATTATATTCTTCTCTAGGGTAGTTATGAAATTTTTGATGTCCATAAGAAATATGTCGCGTTTAAGTCGATCTCCTCATTGGATTCTTTTATCAGGACAAAGAAATCGCTTTGCTTTGGAAAAAAATATACAAACACCGACGTTCAGTTTTTATATAGTACATTAATTTATTTATTACCATCTGGTCATAATGCGTATTCATGTCGTTTCAAATTCTCTCATCCATATGTTTTATGTAGTCCGAGAAACTTGCAAATATTCAGCCATATCGGTTAGATTATTAGACATTATATCTTACCCTATTATTTTCGGATATCAGAATTAGATCACATATATATGAGCCGTATAGGGCAAATGTGAACTCTATTCATTTAAAAATATTTGCACAGAGAGTCGATTGATTTCTAAAATCTTGTTAAATTTATGTTAAAATCGTTTTTCAGATATTAGTATACTTATATATATCTTATCGCCCATTTTAACTCATCGGAAGACCCAAATTTCAGTTACTATTATTCTTGAATTTTGCAACTGAGAGTACAATTAGATTTTAATGTGGCTACAAAGTTTGTTAAATGATTTATAATTTGATAGTCACAATTATTTATTTATTTTATTTATTTATACTCTCATATTATAAGGGTATATTATACTTTTGTCATTTCGTTTTAAACTCGAAAATATGCTCTAAGACCCCCTATAGTTAATATAATATAATTGTCGTGCGTAAATTCTGAATCGATCTAGCATGTCGTCGTCAGTCACGTTGTTTGAATCACAGCTTATACCCCCGATTACCGAAAAAGCTATCGATTTGAAACTTGGCATAAGATTTTGATTTAAATATAAGTACGGTCGATTCTGAAATGGGCTATCAAGTCAATTTAATAGTATAGCCCCCCAAATATTTAATGGACATCAGAATTTGTTTTAGGTATCCCCCTGTTACAGAGCATATTTCATCCTTCCCCGTGTGAATTTGGTATATGTGATGACATATAGTATATGGCTTCTAAAACCATGCATATTGGTCCAATTCGGTCGTTAATTAATATAGCCCATTTATAAATCGATTCAAATTTGGATTGTCGTACCCTATAGAAGTATGCAAATTCATCTATACGGTCTAAATTTGGTACATGTGTTGGTATATGGTCTCTAAATCCAATCATTGAACAATAAATTGTTGTTTCAATCCCCTGTCGCATTAAATTATCTATAGGATCCATTATAATTCCATCCCAATGTATTTGGTTGGGCTCCCCAAAAGAAGAATTTTATCCGATTGTAATGTAATTTGAATTATATTGTTATTTTCGTTCAGTCTAACAACCATGCAAAATTGCGGATCGACCAGTTTCTTTAATGTATATATAGCCACCCATATAACCGATCAGATTTGCGTTTCGGGCTAAGATGAAACATTTTCATCTCACCGATCTATAATTTAATTGGTGTGGTATAATAGAGTCTCTAACAAGTCATTGCAAAAAACTGCCACATCGGTTGCAGTACATATATACATAGGCACTATAAACTCATCCCAGATTTGATTGACGAATTCTTCAAATGTAAGCATAATGTTATCCAATCCGGTTATTCTTCTGAACATAGTTTGTATATTGAATTTTAACAACCGTCAGAATGGTCATATCGGTCTCATATATATTATATAGCTCCCTATAATATCATTTCAGATTTGAACTCCTGAGCTATTAGGAGGAAGCAAATCATCTCATATGGTAAATATTAAGAGAAGTCGGTGCTTCATAATGAGTCCTTAACAACCCATACAAAATTTGTCCAATTCTACACAAAATAATGGCTCCATATTGGTTCATAATTATATTGGTGCTAACTTGAGCCAAAATAATATATACCAATAATTTTATTTCTATAGAAAAATTTAGTCAATAATTTTATGTCTATAATGTTTGTCAATTTTATTTCTAGAGAAATATTTGTTAAATTTATATCGATTCATATAAATTATTACATTGTCAAAATTTTTCATTATATGAAACATTTCTTGTCAAAATTTTATTTTTGTTCATTTTTATTTCCTGATTATAACAATGAGCTGCACTCGAGCCAAAATAATTTACTAAATTTTTATTTCTAAGACAATTTGTAAAAGTTTATTTTCATATTAAATTTGTATTAAATTTATTTCATGTAGAAATTTTTGTCAAATTTTTCTTCTTAAAATTTGTCAAATTTGTCTTTCGTAGTAGAAAATTTATTCATTTTTTATTTCTATAGAAATATTTTGTATGAATAAATTTTATTTCTATAGAAATTTTTAAATTTTATTTCTTTGAAATGTTGTCAAAATTGTATAGTTAATGTCAAAACTGAATTAATTATAATATGGATCGATTTTTTTTGATTTTAATATAATAAAACGTACTGGACTTAATACAATTTAAAATGTTTGGAAGTGTTTTAGATGCCTATCCATCGAGCAGCGTTTACTCAATCTTAAGTAATTGATTGTGGATGCAGTGTTAGATTATTGTTTTCTACGCATCCATGTAGAGGGTGCATAAGCTTCGGTTGCGACTTACGGCCGTACTATATACTGTTATTTTATTATTTTATTTATACATTTTCTAACGGATTTTACTGCCAATTTATTATCTTTCAACGAAGAAAGTCTTTAATTCTATTCTGTCGATTTTATGCATTCGGTCCGATTTAGTTAAACGTCATATATATTCTTGTCTATTTAGGCTAATAAAGCACAACACGCTAGTTAGGTCTCCATTATGTAATGTAGCTCAATGTGGCACAATTATGTCATCATATAAACCCGACAATTAGACCACCTAAAGTCGTTGATCGGTCAAATATTTTTGGTCAATATAACTTGAGTATTTCTATTCAATTTTGCATTTAAAAAAACCTAACACCACCATTATTTTGAAGGTGTTGTGCATTTTCAGTATATTGTTATGCTACCTATTTGATTTTGGATTCACTCTTCAATGTCAAAATTTGATTCCAATCAAGATAAAGCGTATCAAAATTTTTGCTCAGCGCAATCCGCGAAAAATCCAGGCTAGCCGACGCAAAGTGCAATAATTCGCTAAAAAGTTGAAATCAGCACGTGTACAATATGTAATAATGTTTGGAAGTTTTTCGGAAGCCATGATTAGTCTGCTCGCGAGGAAATCGAAACCGGAAGCCGTGAGAGACAGGATAGTGGTAGTTTTCATAAGCAACCCTAACTCTACTTCGAGATGCGCAATAGCGATTGAGGATTGATCATTCTAAACAGTGCGCGTAATGCCAAAACGGACGCTTAAATTATAAAATTTAAATAAACACAACAATAAACCTCAAGAAGAGCTCAATGATGACACAAAATATAATAAATCTAATAAAAAAACCACACTAATAAAATAAAAAAACAAAACCAACACAATAAAACATATAATACTATCACTACTACAAATCTCTGTGGTAATAATTACGACGCAAAAGCCCATCCTGTTAGGCTTGTAACAGTACGATGCTAACCGAGGTTGATAATCTAGCATGGTATAAGGACGTACAGAAAACCTACGCAAATTAGCGAATAAAGCAGTTCTTCCGGGACAGGAGTTTTATACTCGGCAAAGGAAGGGAAATGAATACAGTAGTTTATGATATATTTTCAAACAATAAACACTTTCAAATTTCGCAAATTAAATATTGGTTGGCTATCCCATTGAACTGTAGCTATAGAAAAGCAGATTTATAGATTACGCACTGTAACCAAGAAATTTTACGTTAAAGGTGTTTTGAATAATGTTCCGTCTGCTTATCCTTGATCAGAAATCTAACTTGTTCTTAATGTTTTTGGCGGATTACATTGGCATACAAAAGGATAAAATAGCCATAATTTATACGCACGTAACTAACGTGTAGGTAGTTCCCGCAAGGACATAGAACTTCCAAACGCCAGAGCTCCGCCTAATTGAGAAAATACTGGCTATTGTTATCAAGTCGTTAAACCTAAAGAAACCAAAATATTTTAAGTCGAGCGAATTCAAGACAAAAGTGGCTTTCTGCGCAGATGGTAGACAATGGTGGCTGTACAAATCTACTGGCAGCAAATTAAGAAGTTGTCAAGCGTGAGGCTGGCAATTTCGGATTTGGAAAAGGAAAGGCTAACTTATATTATTCCTTAATTTTATATACTATTGAACTTAAAAAAATTTAATTTGATTTTTAAATAATATATTTCAATCCATTTACACGCGTTTTCCGTTGACCAAATTTATACTATACTTTTTATAGTTAACAAATTTAGCCAATTCTGTGAAATTTCAACTGTTTAGGAGCAATATAAAAATCCTCAATGCATTGTATCGCCGGTTAATTATAAATGCACTTTGTGCAATAAAATCATTATTTTATTTCCATATTGTTTTACAAATTGTGTTTCGTTTCAGGGTTTACTATTTAATTTAAAGTCAACGATTTAGTAGAAGTCTGTTTCCTCAATATCGTTCTGTCTAAATATTTGTTTATAGGGATATGTATAATCTTTATTATATATTACACATGAATGCAAATCACGAAACATTTGTGATTTCATACTTTATGCATCATGTGTACCTGAAGGTAAGGTCTAGAAAGATATCCATGGTATTACGCAAGTAACAAACAAGATACAAAAAAAGTGAGGAATTTCCGCTAAGAATTTCCAAAAGAAAATCAAAATCATAAAACTTGCTATGTCAATTGGTCTATGTTATTTCAAAATGGTAGGCCTCGTTGCTAATTTACAATCAAATATTAAAGTTTTGCGTTTTCCTATGTATCAGACATGGACAAAGAACTTTATGCAATATTATATATTTATATTAACCTTAATACGAATATGTAAGCTGCTAACATTCAAGCTTTGATATTTATTACCGGTCAGAGATTTAATATCCTTATGGACATTGAGGTATAAGATTTATTTAATTGGGCTTAACAAATAAAATTTATAGACAGATATAGAGGTAAAATCACTAAGCTTAAAATTTGTCAGTAATTCATCTTAAGTGGTTTATAAGACATTTGATGTTTTTTCAATGTATTCATGTAGTGAATTATGGTGTCACCATGTGAGAGTTTTTGAAATGCATATTTAATGTGGATTTTAAGAAAATTTTAATGGTTATTTGTATTTTCAGCAGAATTATTTATTGAAAGGAAAAATGTGTCGTTCTATCGATATAAAAATTAAACAAAATATAGGCGACTCTATGTTTCATTATTTATTTACTACTTAAAGTATTTAAAAGCAAAAGTAGTTTAATTTTCTTATTTTCACACCTCTTTGAACGTATTTTAGTTAATTTTAAAAAATTGCAATTATTCCTGTTTTTATTGGAAGGTGTTTACGTTAAAATTTGCATTTATTATTTTATCTGATGGATTTGGACAAATACTAATTTAATTATTATATATCGTTTTTCTCTTTCTCCCGAGATGATAATGATTTTGATAATATATAAATGTCTTTATTTTGTGATAATGTCATTGATTTCACTATGATATGTCGTTCTTTTGTTCACAATAAATGGTAATTGGGAGTTTAAATTATTGAATTTGGGTTAGTTCCTTTCCACTTTAATTCGATCATTATGACTTTTGGTGTAGCACTTGTTATATTAAGCATGTATCGGCTCTCAGTGTTGATGAAGCTATAGGTTGCTGTTTTTGTTTCCAAATATGCCCATTTTGAATTTATCATTTTTATTACCCCGTTATGACCCTCATTTTTCACAGATTTGCCCATCAGAACTAATATGAAATAGTCTATGATTTCCTTTTAATTTTATATAGGAAGTTTATATGTGAATTCCCATTGAAATAACCAAAAATTACGTTCACAGCATTTCATTGAATTTTTAGGTTGTGTCTAAATTACTTAAACAGATTACTGTTCTGATTTATACGGGAACGTGTAATGTGCAGCGAAAGAGCTCAAATGAGTTTGTTGGTAGGCATATTTTATAGTAATCTTTATTATTTCATTTGTCTATTGATAGCTTTTGATTTACATCAAATGGCGTTGATACAGGATTACAATTTTTATTTTATAACAATTTATTATGTGCAAAATGTATTCTCTTAGGTCAGCATATTGTAACCCTTCTTGATTTGATTAGTAAAAAATATAACATTACGTTTCGTGCCAAGAAATATGCAATTTTAAATATTTTATCCCTCTCATAAAACAAGCTACGACTTGAACTTTGCAAATTAGTTTTCAATAATATATATGCTTATTGATGATATGTCGAGATGTAATTGAACATGGCATTTCAGTACATTTTTACTATACCATATTAACGAACACCAATTTTGTTGCTTCGAGGCGCTCTTAAAGAGAAGCTAATTTATCCATCACGGTCATGAATTTGTTACATTGTGTTATGTATATAGTCTCTAAAACCTGCCAAATTGGTTAATACGGTCTAATATATATAAGACCATATAAACTTATCCACGTTGGTTTGCAGAGCTCTACTAAACATTTATCCCGCAGCTTGAATTTGTAATGTGTAGATTATTGGCTCTATAACAACAATGAAAATTGGAATCGTCTTTAGTTATGCCGATATAAAACCGATTCCCGATTTGGTGGGTAGCTCTAGAGTAGCAAATTCATCCGATCTGGGTTGAAATTTTGGTATGTTTTAGTATTATGGTACACAATGCATAATTGGTCACATCGTCCTTTATATAACATATAAGATCCCCCATTTACTCGGCCGCCTGTCTGATAGACCAAAATTATCTATTAGTATAATTTGTAGGGTTTATATATGGCCTCAATAATAACCATGCAAAAAATTAGTCATATCGGTCTAATATTTATAGCAATAATACCGATCCTAGATTTGAATACGTGCAACCATAGCCCTTTGAAGAGTCAAATTTCCCATTCGTTGTAAATTTTTGTAAGTATGTTAGTATTAGAAGTATCATATTCAATTTCATGCAGAATATTTTATATTAGCTTCCTATAAAACCGATCCCCAATTTGACCCCCGGTTGTTTTGGAGAGCAAACGTAGAATAGTCTAAGTGACCCTAAAATAACGGGATGCCACTATACCTAACCTATACTATGCCTTTATCTTCTCAGAATAACAAAGCGCTTGTAAATGAAAACTTGTAAATTTTGCTCTCTGAAGAAGGAAAGAAAATCTCAACACACAATTGCAAAATACGAAAATCAAATCATAAATAAAATATGCACATTTTAATTTAATTGAGTGAGGATCAAACTATGACTCCAACTTTTTTTGAAATTCTCCTTTCTTATAAAGTATTTTCTTTAAGGGCAAATAAACCCGAATTAATGAAAAGCGATGGTTAACTCTAAACTTATTCATTCATTGCCATTCCCAAATCCCAGCAGGGATGATTTTTTTTTATTTTTTTTTTAATTTTTATTGATTTTCTATTCTGTTTTGCGAAATTTA
>PGFW01017826.1:17113-28135 GCA_003123925.1 Haematobia irritans | reverse complement strand
TTTTCTATAGAATTATTTTTTATTAGCTAACTTAATCTATTTATAGTGTCGCTAATGGACATGGCATTCTATGTAATAGATATCTCGTATCTGTTACTAACAGAACCCGTATTTACACTCGTTCACTTTTATTCTCTCACTTAATGTAATCTTTATCATGGAATATTCATCGTATCCAATATTCAATTTAACATCATTCCATTGTGGCCATTATTGAATAAATAATTAATATTATCGTTATACAATTGAAGTATTGGATACGAATGAATATTCCATGATAAAAGATTACATTATAGTGAGAGAATAAAAAGTAACGAGTGTAAATACGGGTTCTGTTAGTAACAGATACGAGATACTATTACATAGAATACCATGTCCATTAGCGACACTATAAATAGATTAAGTACTAAATAAATAAATAAATTCTATAGAAAAGCAGCAAGCATTAGAGATAAAAGGTACATATAGTAAGCAAACATGTAGAATGGAAATAAAAGTTCTCAAATATCATTCGAATAATTATTACAATACACTTTTTTGTAGATATATTTCCATTGGAAATTTTGAAACAAAAGTCACCGCAAGATGAAAATTGCTATAGAACTACGCCGTAACATTGTAGAATCATTGCAAAATTGAATTTATTAGAATAAAAGGATGGTGAAATTATTTAAAGTTAATATAGAACGATAATCACAAAATAGTTATACAATCTGATAAAACACCAGTGTATGTGAGCATCAAAAACAATAGAAGATGAAGATGGGAAAATGGCAGCATTGACCGCGTTCGATACGAACTTCATACATGTGAGAAAATGGGAGAAAATGTAATATGGCGTTAGATTCCACAAAATATTGAACAAAGAAGAATAGAAAATTTGCAACACCAAATCATTTTCAGTCATTATTCAACCAACAGGACAAATAGTATGAGGTGGGCGGATAAATTTGTTGAATTTAGATATGAAATTTTAATCAGTCTATTTTATCCACTCTATTCTAGGAATGAATTTAACTCACTGGTTGTTTCTTTGGTCCAAGTATATGATGAAATTCTGGCGTATATGCACATCCCAATTTATTCCTTCCTAATGGACCAAATTTTCTCATGAACGGCACTTGTATACATTGTATATTTTAATAAGGACATGTAACCCTTGCTTTGGTACGTAATTTAACGCTTCAATATTGACCATCAAAGATGGTCCTGGGGCGGTTCTTGCTCCTTGGGAGTAGGCTCGGATACGTTGCCATAAAAGAAAACATATCAAGGTAGCTATTTTAGAAATAAAGGAAATATACGTAAGGTGTACAAATTCTTACATTGTCAAAAACTAAGTATTTTACGAAGGTTTACAACGTGCATTCTAAATATCTAACAGTTTACGACAGATATCTCTGTTGGCCATCTTTAATTTCGAGATCTGAAATTAAATATATTGATTTTCTTTCTAGGTTTTTCCTGAAGCCCCAATTGCAGGAGATGAAATTCGTCTAGAATGTATGGCTTTTGGTTACCCAATACCTTCATATAACTGGACAAGGCGTGGCCAACCATTGCAACGCAATGCATTCACCACAAATTACAATCGTGTTCTAGTAATCCAAAATGCTACAACAAACGATAATGGCGAATACACATGCACAATAACAAACCCAAGAAAAACACTTGAAAAATCAATATTCATTAATATTCAAATGAAGCCGCAATTTACTATACCGCTTAAGGACAAAGTAAAAGATTATAACAGCGATGTAACGTTCATTTGTGAATCTTTCGCTATACCAGACGTAAATTACACATGGTATAAAAATGCCGAACTTTTGGACCCCGAAAAAATTGATAAAGATCGCTATATAATTCAAGATAATCTTTTGACCATCAAATACCTCGATCCTGACCGCGATGATGGCATGTACCAATGTGGTGCGGCCAATCAATTAAAAACTGCCTACTCATCAGCACAGCTTCGAGTTTTGACAATGAAGCCATCGTTTAAAAAGAGGCCTCTGGAATCCGAGATTTACGCTGTGTACAATGGCAATACTACAATTGAATGTGATCCTGAGGCTGCGCCTCGTCCTAAAATTCAATGGAAAAAGGATAGTCAACTTATTGGTGCCGGTGGACATCGGCGCATTCTACCGAGTGGAACATTAATTATTTCACCAACATCTAGGGACGATGAGGGTATTTATACATGCCTTGCATCGAATAAAGCTGGTAGCGATGAGTCTCGAGCACGTCTCATTGTATTGCGTAAGTCACTGTTAAGTATGGTCCTATTACAAATATAAAATTTATAAAAAAAATATTTTCAGAGGAGCTGCGTTTTATTCAAACACCTCCACCACGAATTACAACACAAGTACATGACTTGATATATATACAATGCGAAGCTGGATATGATGAACTACTTGACGTGGCGTATGTGTGGAAGCATAACGGAGAATTATTACGAAACAATCACGACGGTACCGAAAGAATCGTAAGTCATGAAATAAATAGATTTTATCGTAAACTATAATAAAAAAATTATGTATTGTAGATTATTGATTACAATCGTTTGACTGTGTATAATGTAACGATGCTAGATGGAGGAGAATACGAATGTGTTGTGAAATCTTCCGTGAATGAAATTTCTGCGAAAACCACGGTAATAATAGAAGGTGCCCCAGGTGCTCCCGGAGGTGTGCAAGTTATAGACATAGGCAAGACGAAAGCACTCATTGAATGGGTAGATGGCGCCAGCAATGGTCGCCCCATCAGATACTATAATATTTTGGGCCGTACAAATTGGAATCGTACGTGGACAAATGTTTCCCAACATTTGCAAGCGCGAGAAGTTGATCGTTACACAGGTAGACAACAAGCTGAAGTAACAAATTTGACCCCATGGTCTTCGTATGAATTCAGTGTAGCCGCCGTGAATGATTTAGGTATCGGTACTCCTTCTACTCCCTCCCCAATATATAGTACACATGAAGACAAGCCCTATATAGCACCGCGTAACGTAGGAGGTGGTGGAGGTAAAATTGGCGATCTTACTATTAAATGGGACCCGCTTTTGCCGCAAGAGCAGCACAGCCATGGTATACATTACAAAGTATTTTGGCGATTGAAAGGAAAAGATGAATGGGCTTCGGAAATAATAAACAGGCATGACCACATTGGAATGGCGGTTGTTAATATTCCTTTAAATAATTACTATACTCAATATGAAGTAAAAGTTCAGGCTATAAACAACATTGGCAAGGGACCCGAAAGTGAACCAGTCACTATATATTCTGCTGAAGATATGCCTCAAGTGGCCCCACAAAAACCAATTGCCTTAGCCTTTAATTCCACGGCGTTTAATGTCACCTGGCAACCTATAGAGATGACCAGAGAAAATGTTAGAGGAAAATTAATTGGGCACAGAATTAAATACTGGAAGACATCGCATCAAGAAGAAGACGCCGTATATTATTTATCACGCACCATAAGAAATTGGGCTTTAATTGTAGGATTACAACCGGATACATACTACTTTGTAAAAGTTATGGCATACAATGCTGCCGGCGAAGGGCCTGAAAGCGAACGTTTCGAGGAACGTACATATAGAAAAGCACCACAGAAACCACCATCATCGGTACATGTATATGGAATTAATCCATCGACCGTTCGAGTTGTTTGGCGCTATGTGTCCCCTGCACAAGATGAAGAACCAATTGAGGGTTATAAGGTTCGAGTTTGGGAAAGTGACCAAAATATGATTACGGCAAACGACACAATTGTTCCAGTTGGCCAAAAGTTGGAAGCTTTTATATCTAATCTTACTCCAGGAAAAAGCTACAATATGAGAGTTTTAGCGTACAGTAATGGTGGTGATGGGCGGATGTCTAGTCCTACTTTACGATTCCAAATGGGTAAGTACGTTATTGGACCTCTCGGATTGTAAGTTCAGAAGTAACTTTCTAGAGATCGTAGCTGATTCAGCACCAATGTGGTTTTTGTTGATGACTTTCTCACCGTACAGTTTCACTCAGTTGGGAAGAGATAGCTTTCTGAACCGCGCTTTGCATCTCGCCACGACAAGACTTATAAGAACCATTTTATATATAATTAAGTATTATAGTTTTAATGTATGTGTTCATCGATGTTTCTTGCAATAGCCGTGAATACAAAACTTGTTTTAAATAAAACTGAAACTAACAACAGTTGTGATCATACTTGAGGAACACACCATTATAAAAACAAATAATGTTTGGAAATTAAGAATGGATGTCACTGAAATGAGTAACTCAAATAGATTTCTGTGAAATCAATATTGGGAAAGTTATGGATGCATTATTGATGTCACAAACTGTAAAATTATTGTGCAACACAGAAAATTGTATGCATACATTTCTCGAAACCCTTACAACTCAAAACCATTCTTCGCATACACTTCTCAAACCCCTTACAACTCAAAACCATTAAAAAGCTAATCACGGCATTCGATATCCAATTTTTAATCGTATCGAAAAAATTGTCGATACGATTAAAATAATTTGGATAGCACGAAATTTGATGCAATTCCTAGCATGCCAACAGCAAAAAACGAAGCAGAACAAAATGAAATGACAAAATTAAGTTAGCGCGACAAAATAGAATGTAAAAAAACATTTTCGACAGGATTTGCAGTAATTTATTTACTGAAATAATTTTGGTGGGCATGGCATGGAAAAATCATTAATAATATCCTTGTATTTCTTTGCTTTCTTCCTATTTTTGATTACATTAAATGCATCGCATGATGTAATAGATCTAGGGGCAATATTCACCGCATGCACGAGTTCTGTTCGGAAAGAAACATTTCATCACATTAAATGTGATCACCCATTCCATCTAATTATGTTCTACTAACTTTTTTAACCATGCGGTAAACATATGGAAAAAATGGAAAACGAATTCAAAATAAGTTTATCAATCATTGTTATTTTCTGAAATATTTTATTTTTTTTGTCTTTTTTTGTGTTCCGGTCCTTCGATCAGAGAAACAAAGTGCAAAAAGAAAGAATACGGGGGGACAAAAGCACATTAGCATCCAAGTAGAAAGTATTCTATTGAATGATGCTTTAACTAATTTTTTAACATCATATATTAAAAACTTTCATCCAAAAGAAACTTAAAATGTTCTGAAAAAAAAGTTTTATTTTTGAAGCGCACTGGAGCATTCCTTTCTTTGATCCGTCCCTAAATGGAAGTAATATTATATTTCTTAAATATTGCCAAAAAGAAAAAAATTACATTTCACCACTTTTTGCTTTTTTGTACCTTTTTTCGGCCAAAACCACTACATATTCGTTCGACTACATTTCTACTATATCTTTTAACTTGATAAACAATCGAGAAACGACTGGCGACCGCTAAACGAATTACTCATTCGACTGCGTGATGCCCAGAAATATTTTTGGTTATATTGTTTAAAACTTTCAATCGTCCCGCACGATCTCATATTTTTAATAATTAATTAAAATTACACTATACTGTGAAATATTATTGAAAAGCCCCATGGACCACAACAACGTCAATCTACCAAATAATGCGCCTCTAAATAGGTTGGCGAAATTCATCATGCACTATATTACATGTCCAGAACCGTTATTTTTCGTGATATGACGGATATCACAACCTTAATATTCTTGCCCTAGACTGATATGTCTTGCCAAAACTTGTTCCCGACTCGATATGACTGACCAATGTGTCAACTTTACCAGCATACCCTAAATATTCAAATAGTTCATAATTAATATAACAATGACTAAACAACAAATTACTCTCTATACATAAGCGTAAATCCATCTGGAAGGGCTTGAGACCCCCCAGAAAAATTTACCCCCATCAAAAAAGTTAGCCCCCCGCCCATTTATATTTTCCATTTTCAATAAACATATTTTTTTTTAATTTTATAACATTAAACATTACATAAAACCACAACCAGCTAAAACTCATAACATCCGAATTTACGGGTTTGACAGTTCCGATGCATGTGAAGCCAATATTATAAATAAACGGGTTATCCTTTTGATGAATATTAATATAAAAACTATCCGTTCTAAATTAATATCTTCAATAATAGCAAAAGCGTCGCCAAAAAAGTAGTGAAAATGTTTTTTTGAAAATCCGGAATGGCAAAATTGGAGCAGAAAGCATGAATGTAAACTGAGGCTGTCATAGGACGATGCCACCTATCAAGCCGTTGCACTGAATTTGCATCACTTCTTAAGGGGGAATCGAAATCGTTGTTTGAATGTAGAATTTAGAAAATTTGAATTCCCAAAAAAAAATTTTTTATGATTGAGCATTCGACAGCTTTAAAGTTTCCTCCAATAAATTCCAAAATATCATTTTCTATAATGATTTTAGCAGTTATGGCAAATTAAAATTTACCAATTATTTTATTCTTCCACTTTTTTTTTAAACTATTAGAAAAAAAGAAAACAAAAAATTAACAACAATAGAAAAACATGAGAAAAAAACTTCCCTGTGTAGAAAATAATGAGGACATTTTGGAAATGCTTTAAAGGTTACTTTAGACAACTCACAATTTTGCTGGAAAAGGTGAACTACTTTTATTCTTATTATAAATTAATTCGAGTATTAGTCAAATTTTATCAATTTTATGAAATAAAACATTAATGAACCTATAAATGTCAGTGTCTATACATTTTTAGCTAGTGGCATAACCCCCCCCTAGAAAATTAATACTCTAACTATATGCAAAGAACGACTAAACAACAAGGCAAAATTTTACGATTGCAAATTCTACATCAAAAATTCGATCAAAAAACTCGATATCGACTCCTATATCGCAAGAATTAGATTTCGATCAAAAATTCTCGATATCGAATGCAAGTACTTAGCCCCCGAGCTTATATTACTCCTGATAAAGATAAACTTTATATTTCATGCGAGAATCATCGCATTTTAAATTCAATTTATCAAAAAGTCACCTTTTAAAATCGCTTTAATATATTGCGACATTGTTAGTTACATTCACATTTCGCCGCTTTTAAGCCAACTCTTTCCAAAAGAAACCTTAACCATTTTTCTTTTGTTACGAATAATTTTATAATTATAGCTAACATCGGTATAAACAAATTGTCTGAACATTATTAATATTTTTCCCATTCTATTAGTAAATACACGAATCACCAGCCTCGCTATAAGTTTAACATAAACACTTTGCTGTTATCACGTTTATTAACTCAAAATCTGCCTCATTGAATATCAACTATGAGCTGGCCTTTAATCTGTACAAAACCGCACAGTCCAACTGTACTCATAAAAATAACATTCCGCAAAACATAGTTGAAGATTTAGAAAAGTCTACTCGAAATAATTACAAATCGTAATCGCTTTATCCATATTTTATACAATTAGCATAGTAATATAATCTTAAAGCCCTAGTACGTAACAAAATTTTTAGAGACAACCATACATATGTATTATGAAAAGGTAGGCAATCCTTTGACACCCTACATTAAATAAATTCCATAAAATAAAAAGATTTTCAAAGTTTTATATTTGTTAAGTAAGTTGTTTTACCAAATGCACCCATTTTATAATAGATCTAATATTCTCCCAGTTTTTGGTTTTATCGCTTTAATTCGATTAAAAAAAAAGAAACCAATTATTAATAAGAGAAGAAAAAAGGCATTGACATTAGGAACGAAATTGAAAAATAAGTAAGGAAAAGGGACAGTCGTATGAACACTTAAAGAAAATATAGGTACCAATACATAACATCCGGGCCTCCTCCGTTTGTCTGGTCCCGAGCCGATATAAGCGAAACCTGCATAATGTACTTTCAGCCTGTCGAAAACAGATAAGCACCATTCGATTCGGTGGTTAATCGAACCGTATGGTAACTCTCCGACTAACATCGCTGCGATATATATACAGACTACGGCAAGAGGCCTAAGATTATTTACACAGGAACGAAGGAAGCAAGTAAGTAAGTCGGTTAAGGTAGTATAATGCACCCGATAAAAAGATTATCAATATATATAATATTATAGTAATAATATTATATATATATATATAAATATATATATATATATATTATATTATATATATAAGGTATAAAGGTATGTATTGGATATTATACAATATTTATATATAATATATATTATATTATATATATATATAATAAATGATAGGTAGTATAATATAGTAAATTATAGTATATATAAATATATAATATATTATATATATAATATATAATATATAGTAAAAAGTATATATATAAATATTAATAAATTAAATATTTATAGTAAGTAGTTATATATAATATAGTTATATGTGAAGCGTTTATAAATGAGATAGATAATATTAATATATAATATATAATATATAAAATATATATATATATACGTTATATATATATAATATATTATAGGTGTTAGATTTTGGTTCATTAAGTTATATTATGAATATAATTCTTTTGTCTTTCTTTGTCTGTTATTTGTCAAAACCTATTATTACAAATAAATGATCACGTTAAATAAAGCACATTAAACACATTGTCTAGGAATTTACTTCTATTGTTTTATATTTCATTTAGTTAGTTACACATTTTATTAATTCAATGATCAAGTCCCATATTGAGTGTTGACGTTAATACTGATAAGCAGATCGATGATACCATAATCCAATCACAAACTGATTGACCCATGTGAAACACTGCAATATGCAAACTCATGAATTCTCAAACCAATGCAATGAATGTAACTATCATCGAGGATATATTTAACAATGAAAAATCAATAATTTTTGTCATTATTCTATTGAAATTAACCAGTGTACTTTCTTTTATTGCTTCCAGTTACAATGCGGGGAGTACACAACAAAAAGGTTTGCGTTCGGATTCATTTTCGAATTGGTTATCCAACGATTGTGTTAAAGAATGTTTGAGTTCTGATTGCGACAAAACATTTTGGTGACCCTAATCTTGCAGGACTGAGTCTCAAGTACACATTAGAACCGCGCATCCATGATACAAGAAATTCCGAGCGTTCGCGGATCGATTAATCAACGCCGGTGTGAGGCAGACAATAACTTCGTTGAATTTTGAAAGAAAAATCCTTAGCATCACCTTGAGAAGAAATTTAATTGACGAAGAAGACAAAAATCAAAGCAAAAATGTCTACAGAGAACTGTTCAAAGACAGAGTGATCTTTGAGAAAAGACCAGAAGATTCCGTAACTCAAGATATCGGTAGCAGAAGACAGGCGTCCATACGAAGCGAGATATCGAGCTCTTGGAGATTTGGATAAGGATTGATAAAATGATGGAAAACTCGAAATGCGTCAAGCAAAGGAAGGTTGTGACTATTTTCGAACGGGTTTTTTCGAAACTGGGTTTTAAGTTCTTGCACATGATGTCCTTGCTCATTCCAGCAGAAGCCGATAATGCGACAAGGCAAACAAAATGAGTAGTAGACAACATACAGTGATGACGTTCTCGGAAACAAATATTGCTTTCCGGACGTTTACAGACGAAGTAGCCCGACGAATGAGAAGTCAAATAACATGAATACGTACGCATCATAGATGAGAGCAACTACACCTGCAAATGCATCTCCACATTATGCAAAGTGCAGATACCACCATTACGCCGTTGAGACACCAGAGCAGTTGTACACGCTGCAAATGGAAATAACTACCCATTCTTGACAGCCACGACAACGATTCACGGATATGAAAAATTTGAATCTGATCTGAAAATGAACAAGTCTTCAAGTCATTAACATGCGAATACCGACCAGCTTCATCCCAACGAGCCATTCATCAGTGACCCTTCCAAAATTAACAATCAAAATTGACGCGATTAGGCAAAATGAGTGCCAATTATGACCTGTTTTTGACATGTCATAAACAGCAGCCGCATTCAGAAGATTGGTACCTAATTGCTGTCGTCGAGAAGCTGAAAGATTGATCAGCCATTGACGACTACGAAGCAACACAACCCGCATGGCGACGAAAAAGGTACAACAAAAGGGTTATCGTAGCACCTCCATAGACAAATATAGCACACCAATGCTACGTCAAATGGCGATCACCAATAAAAAGGACTAATACACAAAAGGGAGTGATTACTGGCTTTGATAAGGGGGTGTGGAAACAAGTTCCTGGATCCATAAGCCAAATCCTTATAAGGAATTGATAGAAATTTCATATTCGATCGAGCAGTCGTACAGAATCCCGAAAGAAACACCGAAAATAGAACTTTGTGAAATTTTGAACACATCCAGACAATGGTTCTGAAGCAGAAGGGATAAAACACTTCGACTAAAGCTGTGTCAAATCGATTGTAACGAAAGAAAAATAAACTCTAAATGCAATGTGTGGTACCTAAGACATATTAATTACATGTCGAAAAATTCAAACAATTAGCGAAGCAATGGTCAGATTTGCCATCAAAATTATGTTCAAGCCTGAAGAGTGGCATCGTACAATTGCAAAGGATCTCTTAGAATGTGGAAAAACACAACAGTCTGCTTCATATCAATAGCTGAACAAACGCAATTTACCGAACGTACCACAGTAATCTTCGGCCCGGCGGAGACCTTTGTTGGACCGAAGCTTACGATGCTAACACGCAAAGATCATTATCCAGGCCCCCAAATGTATCAAGACAAAATGCGTGCATCCAGATCATGGTCATAAATAGAACATTAATCAGTGAACGGCTGATTCAGCAACTGCATTTCACAATGGAACTTCCTGGATATTGGATGGATTGGAAAGACCAGAAAACGAGCACTCATCGGTAAGTAAAATGGCTCTACAGATAGATGCTACATAACAAATGAAGCATAGATACTCTCGCCTACAATAATTCCTCCACAACGAAAAAAAAAAACACATATATGAAGATAATCCGGGATTTGCCCACCTCATTTAAATTGGCGAACCGCAATCAACAACAAAGTAAGATAGACAGTCTAAAAATCTTGGAGCAGTGATGTTTTTCTTAGGCACGTTTGATGCA
>PGFW01017825.1:28553-39034 GCA_003123925.1 Haematobia irritans | reverse complement strand
ACCCGTTTTGGATTTTATTAAAATAATAATAATTTACTTTTTCTTCGAACAAAAGGGTCTTTTGTAATTTAAAATATTTTGTTTATATTAATAAAATGTTTAAAAATTCATAGAAAATAGAAAGCTAAATTTGTTTATACCAGCCTGCGTCTTTTGGCCATTTTTGTGATTATTGCATACTTACCCAATAAGGATGGCAACGCTCTGCACGATTGAAAATCACATTAAAATTCTCTTAAATTTTTAGCAGTGATAAATAATTCAAACCGTTTATAATTTTTTGGTGCTTTAGAATGTACTGATATCTTATACAATTGGCCCAACTTCAGCATTTCTCACCCAACAAAGTGGACGCAGTGAATTTTTATTGTAATAGAACGGATGCCAAAATTTAAACATTTGTTGCATTAGCATCATTTCAATTGTTCCATTAGCGTCATTTTATTTAGTTGTATTTTTTAATACCATAAATTTGGTTTGTTGCTGATGTGGTGGACAAAATTTTCTATAGAAAGATAAAATTTTGACAAAGTTTTTTCTATACGAAAAAAATTTTGTGACGAAAAATTTTCCTATAGAAAAAAAAATTTTGACAAAATTTTTCTAATAAGAAATAAAATTTTGACATAGTTTTCTATAAGAAAATTAAAATTTTGAACATAGTTTTCTAATAGAAATTAAAATTTTGACAAAATTTTCTATAGAAATAAAATTTTGACAAATTTTATATAGAAATGAAATTTTGACAAAATTTTTATATAGAAAATAAAAATTTTCACAAAATTTTCTAATAGAACTAAAATTTTAAACAACATTGTTCGTATAGAAATAAAATGTTGACAAATTTTCTTAGAACTAAAATTTGACAAATTTTCATATACGAAAATAAAATTTTCAACAAATTCTTCCTATAAGAAAAAAAATTTTGACAAAAAATTGCTATAGAAATAAAATTTTGACAAAACTTTATCTAGATAAAATGTGACAAAAAATTCTATAGATAAAATTTTCAAAATTAAAATTTTGACAAAATTTTCTATTAGAAATAAATTTGTGGACTACAATAATTTTTTAAAAAAAGAAAAATAAATTGACAATTTATCTATAGAAATAAAAATTTGAAAAATTTTCTTAATAAGAAATAAATTTGACAAATAATTTTCTACTTATGAATAAAAATTTAGCAAAATCTTCTATAAAAATTAAACAATTTTTGACAAAAACTTTCTATAGAAAGTAAAGTTGATCAAAAGTTTTCTATCATGAATAAAATTTTTCAGGAGAAAATTTTGAACAAAATTTTATATAGAAATCTGTTGGATATTCTAAAGAAATACAATTTTCAACAAATTTCTATTAGAAATAAAATTTTACAAAATATTTTGATATTTTGAAATTTCTTTATAAAAATAAAATTTGTTTGCACTAGAAATCATAGAAATTTGTACAAATTTGTTTCTTTAGAAATAAATTACAAAATTTTCTTAGAAATAAAATTTTGGGACAAAAATTTTCCTATAGAAAAATAAAATTTAACAATTAATTTATAGTAAATAAAATTTTTCTATAATTTTTATTAGAAATAAATTGACAAAATTGGCTTCATAAGAAATAAAATTTTGACAATTTTCTATAAGAAAAAAAATTTTTGACAAAAATTTTCTATAGAAATAAAATTTTGACAAAATATTTCTATAGCAAATAAAATTTTGACAAAATTTTCTCATAGAAATAAAATTTTGGAACATAATTTTTTATAGAGAATAATGACAAATTTCAGTAATTTGTGACAAAATTTTCTATAGAAATAATAATATTGACAAAAATTTCTATAGAAAAAAATTAATGACAAAAATTTTTTCTATAGAAAATTAAATTTTACAAATATTTCTATAGAAATAAAAATTTTGACAAAATTGTTTAGAAATAAAAATTAACCAAAATATACAAAAAATTTTTCTATAGAAGTAAAATTTTGTCAACTTTTAATAGAAATAAATTTTGGCAAAAAGCTTATAATTTTATTAGAAAATATAAATTAATGTATAACAACAATTCTATCAAGAAATAATTGCAAAATTAATTATTAATGACAAAATTTTCTTGAATATCAATTAAAAATTTTCTATAGAAAGAAATTAATTAACAACATAATTCTATAGAAATAATAAAAATTTTTCTAATAGAAAAAATTTGCATAAATTTTCATATATAAGAAAAAACTTTCTGCAGAATTTTTCTATAGAAAGATAAATTTTTTGACAAAAATTTTCATATAGAAATAAAATTTTGACCAAAATTTGTCTATAGAAATTAAAATTTTTGACAAAACTTATAGAAATCAAATGTTTGACAAAAATTTTCTCAATAGAAAAATAAAATTTTGTTGTTTTATTTAATTTCAGGCTTTAAAACCATACATTGACTAAACTAGCAAGAGTAGCTTAACCAAACAGAGGAAAAGAATTTTTGATCAAATTTATTTGGGCAAAGCCCTATAGACTGGGCAAAGAATGGTTGGAATGGCGCACGTTTCGAATATACCAAAAACAATTCCTCATTCAGCAATCCCTGCTACTTGCAGCAAAAACTAAATGCAAGCCCAATTATCAGAATAAAAATTCAGGCAGTTTTAATTAAAACCGCAAACAAAAAACCAACACTTGAAAACCCCTCCCGAAAAAAGGTTTTAGTGCAATGTATGGTTTTAAGCTGAAATAAAAAACAACAACAGATGCTTAAAGAACAAAACCAAACCAATAAAATTTTCAAAACAAAATTTTCTATAAGAAAGCTCAAATTTTAACAAACATTTTCTATGAAATTAAAATATGTTGACAAAATTTTCTATAGAACTAAATTCTTTGAAAGGATTGCAATTTTCTTTAGAAATAAATATTTTGCCAAATTTCTCTTTAGAAATAAAATTTTGCCAAATTTCTTTAGAAATAAATTGTGCACAATAATTTTTCTATGAAAATAAAATTTTTTTGTTGTTTTTATTCAGCTAAAAAACTATGCATTGACTAAACTAAATGTAGCTAACAACAGAGGAAAAGTATGCTTTGTCAAATTTATTTGACTGCAAGACGGTGGGCAAAACGTATCCGATAAACCTTTTTCTCGAGTTCAAGTGTAGTTCACATTGGGTTTTTAGTGAACTACCCGAATTTAATTCTGATAATTGGTTGATGTTTTGTGTCAAGCAGAGGATGCTGATGAGGAATGTGGTAATTCCGCAAACAGGTGTGGCATTCACCGTCTTGCAGTCTATAGGGCTTTGTTCAAATAAATATAGAAATAAAATTTTGAGTAAAATGTTCTATGGAATTAAAATTTTGACAACATTTTCTATATGAAATTAAAATTGTACAAAATTTTCTGTAGAAATAAAATTTTGACAAAATTCGATAGAAATAAAATTTTGACAAAATTTTCTATAGAAATAAAATTTTGAATAAAAATTTTCTATAGAAATAACATTTTGATAAAAATTTCTATAGAAATAAAATTTTGACAAAATTTTCTATGAAATAAAATTTTGGCAAAATTTTCTATAGAAATAAAACGTTGATAAAATTTTCTATAGAAATACAATTTTGACAAAATCTTTTATAAAAATAGAATTCGAAAGCGAAAATGAACCCCACTTGAAAAGGAAATTAGGGTCCTTTGTCATTTGAAATAGTGGGGCTTATTTTCATAATGTAAACTGGCCCCAAAAATAAAATGAATTTTTAATTCACTTGTTTCAAGCCCCCACTAGTATTATAATCTAGTTAACATTTTCTGAAATCATTGAAATTAAAAAATAGCCCCTACAAAAGTTGACCATCCATCCCTCGTATTTGGTCACTTCTACTTAGAAAACTCTTTTCATGTTGTATGTGCTAAACCATACCGCCAGCATTATTATTACTTCCATTCTCCTCTTGTATATATTTTCACCCAAATCCAATAGATATATAATAATGTTATGTGGATGATGATCGGACACAGGCTTCACATGGCAACAGTATATTGCTTGTCTTAATGACCTCGGCCAAAAACCTTACATACACTCCGTTACTGAAAATTTTACAGATTAGTATATTGTTAGATATTTCGTAGTGGATTTCAGTGATTTGTGTTCTTTCAATTTTTTTTTTCTAAATTTTTATGTAGGTTGGCTGTGGCGGTTCACCAATGTTTCAAATTATGCGGGTACAGCATTTTATCTATTAGGGAGAGGGATGAAGAAAGGAAATACAATTGTTAATTTTATTCAAAAGGAAAGAATTTTGTTATATTCTTAAATTGAAACATATCGAATTTCTATCTGAAATCCTCATGGAAAGGAGGTTGAAGTAATCGTATACAAATTATTTAATTTCTCTTGAAATTTTTTGAACCTCAATATTATATCTAAATAAATTATTGAAAAAAATTCTAATAACTTTAAATTATTGTAATTTAATATATTTTTTTAAACTTAATTGGTTTACTTTCTAGCTTTTTAATAGTGATAGCAATACATTTACTTTATTAACTGTAATCTGTTTCAAATTAAATTAGAATCCCACTCTCTTTCGCTCCCTCTGAATCATAGAAAACTCAACAGTTATATGTTCCAACCTCCCCCCCTCCCCCACAAGACAATATCCAATTTTATCTTTGAATTATAAGCATGTGTTATTCCGTTTTCATAGTTATTTTCACACAGTGTTTTTCTTTCATAATTACATTGAGAGAAACAGCCTCATACACGTAAACTAAAGAAATCCAATGTGATGATAACTTCTTCAAAAACTCAAACACTAACACAACAAACAACTATAACAAGACCATAACCTAAAACATTTTATATCCAGTACTTGCTTGTTGCACACACAAACTCAACGGCAACAACAACAACATAATGTATCTCCAACTACAGAACAACAACAAAAAGCTTTATCAATAAGAAGAAAATAATCTTAAGGAAAAAGAAACATTTGAAACCATTTTAAGAAGAAGAAACAAACACAAAAACAAAACAAACAACCAAATGCAACCAACCTGCTTAACTAGGAAACTCGCTGCTGGCTGCTGCTGCTTACCATGGAAAAATTTTATGGCCAATACCGACATACTACCAGGTTTAAAGATATTTTCTTTTTTTTTTCGATAACACTACCGGGCTGTGAGACTTTTGGATGTTTTGTAAACACAAAGAAAGAGCAAAGAGAAGTTTTAATGCGATAGAGAGAGAGACTTTTGTTTATGCTCCCCATTGTGGAGCATGTGCATTCGTCGGGTAAGAGAAGAGCAACAACTGGGTAAATTACTTGCCGCCCAATTAGAATAGCTGTTTTAAGTGGTGAGATAAATGTGCAGAGTTGCCATCCTTATTGGGCTAATGCTAATAAAATCACCAAAATGCCAAAGACCAGCGTGGTATAAAGCAAATTTATTTCTATATTTCTATGAATTTTTTAAACATTTTATTTAATATAAACAAAATATTTTAAATTACAAAAGACCCTTTTTGTTCGAAGAAAAAGTAAATTATTATTATTTTAATAAAATCCAAAAAGGTGATTGAAAATCCACAATAATGGTGTTGTGTTCAATGGCTTGTTGTGTTCATATCCGTAACGTTTGAACGATTTCAAATGTTTGCTTTTGTCTTGGCTTAGTTTACTCCTATTCCGACTTTCTTGCTAATATGGAAGTAAGTGTCCGTCTTTCCTGCTGTTCATCCGTTGGTCATTCTGCTTGGTGTTGGTTGTTGTACGACCAACAAGTCATGCTAAATAATTTGTACCATATTGGTTATTGACCATATTAGTTTCTTCCTAAGTTCATTATCAGCATCGTCATCATGGTTGTTTGCCTCCGTATACTATGGGCTTTGTGAATTGTTTACACATTGGCTTTAAATTTCGCATGAGTTCTTCATGCGAGATATGTTTGGGAAATTAACAGTAATGGTGACGGAAATTTTTTGTAAATGCAATTTTATCAAAATTTTCTATAGAAATAAAACAAAATTTTCCTATACAGAATAAAATTTTGACAAAGTTTTCTATACAGAATAAAAAATTTTGACAAATTTTCTATAGAAAAAATAAAAAACTTATCTATAGAAAAAAAAATTTTCATAGAAAAAATTTTAATTTATAGAAATACAATCTTTCGACAAGTTTTTTTTGTATAAGAAAAGTCTAAAATTTGCAACAATTTTCATAGTAATATTTGTATAAATTTTATTTATGAAAATATAAGAAATAAATTTTGACCAATTATAAAAGAAATTCTTCAAATTTTAATAGAACAATAAAAATTTTCACAAGTTCTCTAATAGAACCTTCAAATATTTATGACAACATGTTTCTATCAGAAATACAAATGTTTGACAAAATTTTCCTTGAACGTAAAGATTTGACAAATTTTCATACGACAAGTAAAATTTTCAGCAAAAATTCTTTATAATACAAATAAAAACTTTTGCAAAAATTTCTAATAAAATAAAATTTTGACAAAATTTTCTATAGAAAGAACATTTTGACACAATTTTTCTATACAAATTAAATTTTGACACAAATTTTCTATAGAACATAAAATTGTGAACAAATTTTTTTTCAAAAGAAAAGAAAAAAAAATTGACAAATTTTCTACTAGAAATAAAAACTTTTTTTCCTTGATAAAAACTTATAGCATCTAATTAAGTTGGAATTTATAAATGTTGACAAAATATCTCTATCATGAATATAAATCTATAGAAATAACTCAAGGAATTAAACATTTTGATAAAAAATATTCTATCTAGATAGTAAAGTTTGACAGTTTTCTCTTACACATTTGAGACTAAATTTTCGATGAGCATTGACCAATTTTTGAACAAATTTTTATAGAGAACAGTTTTGCAGCCAATTTGCTATAGAAATACAACATTTTTCAAACAATTTTCTATAGACAATAAAATTCTTTACAAAATCATCCTAGTAGAAATAAAAATTTTCACAAAAACTTCAATAGACCAACTTAAACATGTTAACAAAAATTTCTATAGAAACGTTAATCTGAACATAAATTTCTATCAGATTCGAATTATAATTTGTGACAAATATTTATTTTAAAAGTTAAAAAAATCCTGACAAAATTTTTCTCAATACGATAATCAAAAATTTTAACACATATTTTGTTATCATGTTTCTTGAATTTATAATAAATTTTCCTATAACAACATCTGACAAAAATTCAAGAGAATACAAATTTTAGACAAAAATCTTCTATATAAGAAAAAAAAATTTTTTTTGACAAAGATTTTCTATATCTACCTCGACATTCAATTTCTGACAAAATATTCAATAGCAAGCTAAACTCTTTTTGAACAAAATTTCTAATAGACAAATAAAACTCTTTTGGACATAATCTTCCTTTTATAGCTCTATAGGAAAAAACTTTTGACAAAAATTTCTCTATAGAAATAAAATTTGACAAAATTTTCTATAGAAATAAAATTTTGACAAAATTTTCTATAGAAATCAAATTTTGACAAAATTTTATATAGAAATCAAATTTGGACAAAATTTTATATAGAAATTTAAAATTTCGTTGATTTTTATCAGCTTTAAAAACCTTACATTGACTAACTTCACAGAGTAGCTAAGCCAACAGAGGAAAAGAATGTTTTGCTCAACATTTATTTGGGCAAAGCCCTATAGACTGGAAGATAGGTTTGGATTGGACGACGTTTCGATTACCAATTCCTCTACTTCAGCTCCTCTACTTGCAGCAAACTATCACACCAATTAGCAGAAATAAATTCAGGCAGTTTTACTTAAACCCAACAAAAACACACTTGAACCCTCCGAAAAAGGTTTAGTCAATGTATGGTTTTAGCTGAAATAAAAAAACAAAACAATGGTCTTAAAAGAAACAAAACAACAATATAAATTTTTCACAATTTTCTATTAGATATTTTGACTCATAATTTATTAACTAATAATACACTTTTCTATAGAATATAAATATGTTGACAAATTTTCTATAGAACTAAAATTTCTTGAAAGTAAATTGCTTTTTCTATAGAAATAAATATTTTGCCAAATTTCTTTTAGAAAAAAATTTTGCAATTTTCTTAAATAATTGAACAAAATTTTCAAATATATTGTTTTTTATTTCAGCTAAAACTATGCATTGACTAAACTACAAGTGTAGCTTAACCAACAGAGGGAAAATATGCTTGTCAAATTTATTTGGACTGCAAGACGGTTGGGCAAAACGTATCCGATCAAAAACCCTTTTTCTCGAGGTTCAAGTGTAGTTCACATTGGGTTTAGTGAACTACCCGAATTTATTCTGATAATTGGTTGATAGTTTTGTGTCAAGCAGAGGATGCTGATGAGGAATGTGGTAATTCCGCAACAGGTGTGCATTCAACCGTCTTGCAGTCTATAGGGCTTTGTTCAAATAAATTAGAAATAAAATTTTGAGAAAATTTTCTATGGAATTAAAATTTTGACAACATTTTCTATAGAAATAAAATGTACAAAATTTTCTGTAGAAATAAAATTTTGACAAAATTTTCGATAGAAATAAAAATTTTGACAAAAATTTTCTTATAGAAATAAAATTTTGATAAAAATTTTCTATAGAAATTAACATTTGATAAAAATTTCTATAGAAATAAAATTTTGACAAAAATTTTCTATGGAAATAAAATTTGGCAAAATTTCTATAGAAATAAAACGTTGATAAAATTTTCTATAGAAATAAATTTTGACAAAATCTTTTATAAAAATAGAATTCGAAAGCGAAAATGAACCCACTTGAAAAGGAATTAGGGTCCTTTGTCATTTGAAATAGTGGGGCTTATTTTCATAATGTAAACTGGCCCAAAAATAAAATGAATTTTTAATTCACTTGTTTCAAGCCCCCACTAGTATTATAATTTAGTTAACATTTTCTGAAATCATTGAAATTAAAAAATAGCCCCTACAAAAGTTGACCATCCATCCCTCGTATTTGGTCACTTCTACTTAGAAAACTCTTTTCATGTTGTATGTGCTAAACCATACCGCCAGCATTATTATTACTTCCATTCTCCTCTTGTATATATTTTCACCCAAATCCAATAGAATATAATAATGTTATGTGGATGATGATCGGACACAGGCTTCACATGGCACAGTATATTGCTTGGTCTTAATGACCTCTGCCAAAAACCTTACATACACTCCGTTACTGAAAATTTTACAGATTAGTATATGTTAGATATTTCGTAGTGGATTTCAGTGATTTGTGTTCTTTCAATTTTTTTTTCTAAATTTTTATGTAGGTTGGCTGTGGCGGTTCACCAATGTTTCAAATTATGCGGGTACAGCATTTTATCTATTAGGGAGAGGGATGAAGAAGGAAATACAATTGTTAATTTTATTCAAAAGGAAAGAATTTTGTTATTATTCTTAAATTGAAACATATCGAATTTCTATCTGAAATCCTCATGGAAAGGAGGTTGAAGTAATCGTATACAAATTATTTTAATTCTCTTGAAATTTTTTGAACCTCATATTATATCTTAAATAAATTATTGAAAAAATTCTAATAACTTTAAATTATTGTAATTTAATATATTTTTTTAAACTTAATTGGTTTACTTTCTAGCTTTTTAATAGTGATAGCAATACATGTACTTTATTAACTGTAATCTGTTTCAAATTAAATTAGAATCCCACTCTCTTTTCGCTCCCTCTGAATCATAGAAAACTCAACAGTTTATAGTTCCAACCTCCCCCCCCCCTCCCCCACAAGACAATATCCAATTTTATCTTTGAATTATAAGCATGTGTATTCCGTTTTCATAGTTATTTTCACACAGTGTTTTTCTTTCATAATTACATTTGAGAGAAACAGCCTCATACACGTAAACTAAAGAAATCCAATGTGATGATAACTTCTTCAAAAACTCAACATAACAACAACAACAACTATAACAAGACCATAACCTAAAACATTTTATATCCAGTACTTGCTTGTTGCACACACAACTCAACGGCAACAACAACACATAATGTATCTCCAACTACAGAACAACAACAAAAAGCTTTATCAATAAGAAGAAAATAATCTTAAGGAAAAAGAAACATTTGAAACCATTTTAAGAAGAAGAAACAAACACAAAAACAAAACAAACAACCAAATGCAACCAACCTGTTAACTAGGAAACTCGCTGCTGCTGCTGCTTACCATGGAAAACATTTATGGCCAATACCGACATACTACCAGGTTTAAAGATATTTTCTTTTTTTTTTCGATAACACTACCGGGCTGTGAGAACTTTGGATGTTTTGTAAACACAAAGAAAGAGCAAAGAGGAAGTTTTATGCGATAGAAGAGAGACTTTGTTTATGCTCCCCATTGTGGAGCATGTGCATTCGTCGGTAAGAGAAGAGCAACAACTGGGTAAATTACTTGCCGCCCAATTAGAATAGCTGTTTTAAGTGGTGAGATAAATG
>PGFW01017825.1:0-18559 GCA_003123925.1 Haematobia irritans | reverse complement strand
TACATATGGCTATTTTAACATATTATTTAAAATTAACAAAATAAAAACTTAATACGGTTTCAATTACCCAAACATATTGTGAATATTATTGTATAAAATTATAATAAAAAAATATCAAAAAAATAAACAAAATAACGCACACATACCCATTTACAAAAAGCACAAAATTAAAAATTAAAAATATATAAACAACACATAAAAAGATACAACTAAAACCCGTGTATAACATAATATAGAAAATCAAAAAATCTTAAAATTTGTTTTGAAAAATTCCAAGAACTCATGAATTTTTCCCAAAAATAAAGCAAAAAAAAAAATTCTTAATACAATTTAAATTAAAAATCCTTGTGTTTGTTATACGCAAGAGAAACGTGCTCGAAAGCCATTTCAAAGGATTTAAAAAAAAAAAAAAAGAATTTTTTCACCAACCGTTAACCAAGTGGATAATAGAAGAAGGAGTATGAATATATGATGGTGATGATACTGTGATGCTGAAGTAAAATTGATTCAATTCTGTTTGTATTTTGTACAACGTGTCATATTTCCAACACACATACAACTCCAAACGAAGAGAGCTCAGCTTTTTGTAGTTGTCGTTGTCCTGGTCCAAGCAAACAATCAAGGATAACCAACCAAACCCAACCAACCAAGTTGATAACACGGCATTGCATTGCAGCAAACAAATTGAAATTGGATTTAAAATCGATTATAAACATAACACGATAAATATAAAAATAGGAAGAAGAAGAATACTACAAAAAAAAATTATATAAACCAGTAAATATTGAAGAAAAAAAAATTGCAATCAAAAGTAAGAAAAAATTTAAAATAATTTATTTCTGCAATACTAGTAGTGTGTATATCGTTTAATCGGCTAATAATAAAAATATTTATAAAAAATATTATACAAATAATAAGCTATTATATCTCAATATCAATAACAAAAATAGTGCTACACAAAAAAGTCCTAAAAATAACATCCATCTCTTATTCACTTACAAAAAAATATCAAACGCTTTTGGATTAACTAAGATCAAGTAAATGTGGTCTTAGAAACGGCCAGCGCCCTTTTGGGTGGCCCCTATGCTCAAGGAGCACCGGCTTTAAAATTAGTACAAAAACGCTATATTGGATTACATCAATGGTTGGGACCACTAACTCGTACCAAGGACCTCAAGGAACATATTGTAAGTTTTTAAAAGAGTTTTTTTTTTTTTAATTAAAGTCTAAAAAAATCGAAATTAAATTAAAAGGTTACTAAATTATAAAGAAACGAAAATGAATTAATTTATAAAAATTATTGGAATAATTTTTTTGTTAGAGCCATTTTTAGGAAGAATTGGGGGGTTAATTGGACAACTCTCAATAAAGAGACGTATTTTAGCCACTCTACAAACATTCAGGATAGAAGCAGTCATTTATTTTTTAATAATGCCTTAACGAAACTTTGATTTCCTTAGACCGATAGAAGCAGTCATTTATTTTGGATTATCACACAGACAAAAAAAAATCACACAGAAAAAAATTTAAAAAAAAAATCACATAGAAAAAAATTTAAAAAAATCACACAGAAAAAAAATTAAAAACAAAATTACACAAAAAGAATTTTACGATTTTGTTTTTTTTTTAATTAAAGACTTAATTGAGTCTTAAAAAATATTCAATCAAGAATTTAACTGATAAAAAAAACTTTTTGTTTAATTGAAACAAAAATTAATAGTATCTATTACTTTTTTAATTGGATCAATAAATTTTTTAATTGACTTTCAATTAATTTTTTAATTATTTCATTGATACTATCACTTCTGTGATTGAAGACAAGTCAGTTAAAAATTATTTTGATCAATTAATTTCGTGATTGAATACAAAAACCTATTTTTTTTTGTGTGCACCTTTATATTTGGAATATTGCATAAACAACATTTTTGCTCTCCTTGGACTGAAAAAAAAAAAACAACCTTTTGTGGTCCTGATATAGAATGTAATGTAGCCTAAATTTTAGGACACGCAATATTAAGGAAAATGTCTTTATTATAAAAAAAAATAATAATCTTAAATTTTAGTTAATCATCTTTAAATGTAGGACACGATTTTTTGAAATTCCTTTCCCTCCGTTAAAGTTGTATGTCTTTGAAGTAAGACAAATTTTTCTTAAATTAAAGAAAATTATTTTTTATTTTTAAGACATAACCTTTAGGCTAGGATTAAATTTAGGATTTAAAATTAAGACACTATTCATCGAATCTAGCGTTTCTCCGTTAAAGTGGTATGTCTTTGAAGTAATGCAATTTACATATGGTAATAGCAAATTTCTATACAACAAAGACATTTGAATTAAGAGAAATTTTATAATCTTTGCTTTAAAAATATTTTTATAATCTACAATAAAACTAGTTAAAAAATATCTAACTCTATTAAAAAAAATGTTTTTAAAATTAAAAAAATATATATTTAATTATTTTAATTTTTACCCATAAAAAAAATTTGTCAATCCTCCAATTGAACACAGAAAAAAATTAAAAAAAAAATCACACAGAAAAAAAATTAAAAAAAATCACAAAAAAAAAAGAAAATAAAAAAATTACACAAAAAAATTTTTTTACGATTTTGCTTTTTTTTTTAATTAAAGACTTAATTGAGTCTTAAAAAATATTCAATCAAGAATTTAATTGAAACAAATTTTTTTTTTAATTGAAACAAAAATGAATAGTATCTATTACTTTTTTAATTGGATTAATACATTTTTTAATTGACTTTCAATTAATTTTTTAATTATTTCATTGATACTATCACTTCAATTCAATTAACAATTCAGTTAAAAATTATTTTGATCAATTAATTTCGTGATTGAATACAAAAACCTATTTTTTTTTTGTGTGACCTTCATATATGGAATATTGCCTAAACAAAATGTTTGATTTCCTTGGACTGAAAAAAAAAACAACCTTTTGTGGTCCTGATATAGAATGTAATGTAGCCTAAATTTTAGGACATATTGCGTGTCCAAATTTCTTTATAATAAAAAAAAAATAATAATCTTAAATTTTAGTTAATCATCTTTAAATGTAGGACACGATTTTTTTAAATTCCTTTCCCTCCGTTAAAGTTGTATGTCTTTGAAGTAAGACAAATTTATCTTAAATTAAAGAAAATTATTTTTGATTTAAAGAAATAGCCTTTAGGCTAGGATTAAATTTAGGATTTAAAATTAGGACACTATTCTTCGAATCTCGCGTTTCTCCGTTAAAGTGGTATGTCTTTGAAGTAATGCAATTTTTTCTTGAAGTAAAGAAAAGCATTTTTGATTAAAAAAATAACCTTTAAATTACCAAAGATATTGAATCTTTTACAGCCTAGATTTTAGGACACGCAATTTATATATGGTAATAGCAAATTTCTATACAACAAAGAAATTTGAATTAACAGAAACTTTACAATCTTTGCTTTAAAAATATTTTTAGAATCTACAATTAAACTAAATTAAAAAAAATATTTAATTTTATTTTTAAAAAATGTTTTAAAAATTAAAAAAAAAATTTATAATTATTTCAATTTTTACCAAAACAAATATTTCTCAATCCTCCAATTGAACACTTTAAAATTAAATACCCTTATCTCTGACTCATATTGTCTGCCTTTCATTTCCAAGCAACCCCCCAATTGCAAATAAAAAAACATGGAAAAATTTCTTATCATCAATTATGCGCAGGAGAAGCTCCTCCTTCCGATACGCTCTAAAATAGCAATGGTCAGTTTTGCGTTGAATGCCCGACGCACCAGATCCAACGACACAACACTTGTTGTTTGAAGGCTCACTAATGTGGTGTCGTTCTCAATGGCCTCTGTGCAGTATGTTTTCTTATCAATTCATGATGTCCAATAAAAACAAAGAACTCAACAAAAACAAAAAATATTTGAAACGAAGACCAACAATAAAAAAATATTGAAAACATGACGACGACTAGCGGCATTCTCTGACTTATCTGGTCATATTATCTTTTTTATAATTTGGCTAACAAAATGGCTGATGGATGGTTTGCTGTTATTTCATGTAAATGCTTGCCTAATTGACGCTTTGTTGTGTTGGTTGCTGTTATGTTTTCCTAGCTGCTCACTTTTGGGCGTTTGCGAATTCTTTTACTGCTTTTCTTTAAGAAATTAATCTTTTTTTTTTTTTTTTGAAGCAATGATTTTCGGTATTTTTATATATTTTTTTTTTGTTTTGAATAGAAATTGCCTGTGGATATATTAGAGGGTGTTTTCGTACTGGTTAATGTTTTATGGGACTCCAAAGAAGGTTGGAACACTATTGGTTATAATGTTTGATTTTTATGAGCTGTTAATATTGAAAAATACTGAAGGAAAGTTTTTTTTTTTGAGGAGGTCGGCCGTTACTAAGTAGTAAAAATATTTTGATTTATTAAAAATATAGGAGATTACAAAGAGTAGTCGTATTTTTTTGGATAGGTGCCTACTCGGGCGCCATGGTTTACTAGGCAACAGAGAAACCTTTAGCTATGATATGGCCTAAGTATTTTTTATATTGTTTTCTCAATATGATTAAGAAATTTCAGTGTGTACTAAACGCTTCTTCTATCTGCAGAATTTTTTTAAATAGTTTTTACTTCAAAAATTATAAACAATTTTATTTAAAAAATATTAGGAGGTTATAAAGAGTAGCTTTTGTATTTTGTTTCGATTAGGATGCCTACGTTTGGGCGCCAGGCTTTACTATAGCCATAGAAACTTTGTCTAGAATATGGATAAATATTGTTTTTATTCTTTATTTTATTTTTTTCTCAATATATAAAGACAAATTTCAAGGTGTACTTAAACACTTTTCTGTCTGCAGAATTTTTTTTTAATAGTTTTACTCAAAACATGTTAACATTTTTGTCAAACTTTTCTTCCCAGAGCAATTTTTGTTACCCCTTTTCTATCTTGTAAGAAATTTCTGCTTTTTTCTTGTCTAAAATGGAAAATTTGGTCACATTTTTCTGGTCTATAGGGATAATTTTATTAAATCATTTTGTTGCTGATGTAAATATATTTGTTCACAATATTCCTTATATGGTATTTTGTTCTAACTTTTTTCTCCTTGTTAGAAATATTTTTATTCATATTTTTCTTTAAAGAAATTTATGTAGAAAATTTTCTCTCCAAAGGAAATTTTTGTTATATATTTTTTCTATATAAAAGAGTTTGTACAAATTTCTCTGTCTATAGTGAAATTTCGTAAAAATTTTTGTCTATAGGTAATTTTTGTCTAACATGGTTTTCTGGCAATAAGAATATTTTTGTGAAAATGTTTTCTGTTATATCAATTTTTTTGTTTAATTTTCTGTTTTATTTATGAAAAATTTTTTGTAAAATTTTTCTGCCAATAGGATTTTCCTTTCTAAATTTTCTGTTTTTTATAGGAAATTTCTTGTCAACGTTTATTTGCCAATAGGAAATTCTTGTAAAAATTTTCTTGGCGTATACTTGAAATTTTGTCAAAATTTTATTTTTCCAATAAGAATTTTTTTTTTTTCTAATTTTCTGATATAGGAATAATTTTTTGTTGAAATATTTTCTGTTCTTTTATGATTTTCTTTTTAAATTTTTCTTATTTCTAAGGAACATTTTTTAATTTCAAAATGTCTGTTATAATGCAAATTTTGTTATACTTCTTTCGTCTATATTGGTAATTGTGTTCAAATTTTTTTGTCAATAAATTTTGCTATCTATTTTACAAACTTTTGTTATAATTATTTAAGGGATATTCTCTGAGGTTGTGGAAATTTTTTGCCTATTTTCTGACTTATAAGATATATTTTCTTCTAAATTTTTCTTGACTTTATAAGATAATTTTGTGAACATTTTTGTCTATATATTTCTTTGTTCTATTAGAAATGTTCTGTTTGGGAAGTTTTTCCGGAGTCAAATTTTTGTTCCAAAATTTTTCTTTAAAAGAAATTTTGTTAGCTAATTCTTCCAAAGGATTTTTATATATATATTTTCTCTATAGAAGAGTTTGTAACAAATTCTCTGTCTATTAGGAAATTTCTGTAAAAAATTTCTCTTGTTATACGGTAACTTTTTGTCAAAGTTTTTCTGGCAATTAAGAATTTTTGTGGAAATGTTCTGTTAATATCAATCTTTTGTTTTATTTTCTGTTTAGAAAAATTTTGTCAAAATTTTCTGCAATAGATTTTCTTCTTCTAAATTTCTGTTTTATAGGGAAATTTTGTCAACGTATTATTGCCATATAGGAAATTTTTTGTAAAAAATTTTCTGGCCTATATGAATATTTGTCAAAATTTATCTTTCCAATAAGAATTTTTTTTTCTTAAATTTTCTGATTATAGGAGATTTTGTGAAAATTTCGTCTTATGACTTTTTTCTTCTAAATTTTCTATCTATAAGGAAATTTTATTTCAAATAATCGTTCTGTTATAAGTAATATTTTGTTAGTACTTTTTTGTCTACTTAGGTAATTGTGTCAATTTTTTCTTTTTAGGACAAAAATTTTTACTTCTCAAAATTTCATTGTTATAGAGTTTTTGGTCAAAATTTTCTTATCTATTTACCAAAGTTTTGTTAAAAAATTATTTTAACACTTACAGTAAATTTTCTCAAATTTCTTCTTGCACCTATAAGAAATTTTTGCTGAAATTTTCTGACTATAAGAAATCTTGTGTAACATTTTTTTTCTAAATTTCTGTTCTTATTAAGAAATTGTCGTTCGAAACGTTTTTATTCCGTGCAGGAAATTTTGTCAAAATTTGCTCTTTATATGTTCTATTGGACATTTTGTTAAAATTTTCTAGCTATAGAGAACATTTTTCTATATAGAAAATTTGTCAATTTGTTTTTCTATAGAAATTTTCTCAAGAATTTTCTCTTTAGGGAATTTTATCATAATTTTTTCTCTATAGGAATTTCTTAAAAATTTTTTTTTTTTAAATTCTTAAAATTTTTGTAGGAAATTTTTCAAAAATTTGCATTAGTATGGAGATTTTCTTAACATTTTTCTGTCTATATAGTGTCAATTATTTCTTTTTTCAACATTTGTTCCCTTTAGGAAACTTTTGTCAAATTTTCTCTCTATAGAAAAATTTTTTCTTCAAATGTTTCTTCCTATTGGACATTTTGTAATAAAATTATACAAAGAACGTTTATAAAGAAATTTTTCTCTATAGAAAATTTTCTCTTTAGGAAATTTTATCAAAATTTGTTTTTCTATAGAAATTTTCTCAAATTTTTTTTCCCTTTAGGAAATTGAGTCAGAGTTTCTCTATAGCGAATTTAACAGAGATTTGCTATATAGGGTATTTTGTCAAATTTTTTGTTTCTATCGAAAAAATTTCAAATTTATTTATCTCCATAGAGATTTTGTGAAAATTTTCTTCTCTATAGGAAAATTTAAATAAATTTTGCTATATAGGATATTATGTCAAAATTTTTGTTTCTATTTCGAAAAATTTTTCAATAATTATTATCTTCCTAGAGATTTTTTTTGAAAATTTCTCTGTAAGAAAATTTAAACTAAAATTTGCTATATAGGATATTTGTCAAAATTATGTTTCTATCGGAAGTTTTTAAATTTTTCTCTCTTAGAGATTTGTTGGAAATTTTCTACAGAGGAAATTTTCACTAAAAATCCTCTAGGAAGATAATAATTTGAAAATTTTTCGATAGAAACAAAAATTTTGACATAATATCCTATATAGCAAATTTTATTTAAATTTCCTATAGAGAGAAAATTTTCACAAAATCCTCTATGGAAGATAATAATTTGAAATTTTTTCGATAGAAACAAAAATTTTTGACAAATATCCTTAATATAAGCAAATTTCTGTTTAAATTTCCTATAGAGACAACTACTCTGGACTCAATTTCCTAATGGAAAAAAATTTTGAGAAAATTTTCTATTGAACAAATTTTGATAAATTTCCTAAGAAGGAAAAAATTTTCTTATATTGAGAAAAATGTTTCTTTATTTACGTTCTCTTTGTAAATTTTAACAAAATTGTCCAATAGGAAGAAATTTTGAAAAAAATTTTACTATAGTGAGAGAAAATTTTGACAAAGTTTCCTAAGGGACAATGTTGAAAAAAAGAAAATAATTGACACCTATATAGACAGGAAAAATGTTAAGAAAAATCTCCTATACAATGCAAATTTGACAAATTTCTACAAAAATTTTAAGAATTTTAAAAAAAAAAATTTTTAAAAATCTTCCTTTATAGAGAAAAAATTATGATAAAATTTCCTAAAGAGAAAATTCTTGAGAAATTTTCTATGAAAAAAGCAAATGACAAAATCTTTCTATATAGAAAAATGTTCTTATGCTAGAAAATTTTTAACAAAAAATGTCCAATAGTTTGAAGAACATATAAAGGCAAATTTTTGCACAAAATTCCTGCACGGAAAAACTTTCGACGACAATTCTTATAGACAGAAAATTTAGATAAAAATGTTCACGAAAATTTCTTATTAGTCAGAAAATTTTCACAAAAATTTCTTATATCAGAAAATTTGAGAAATTTCCTGTATGTGTTAAAATTTTTACAAAATTTGTAATAGATAGAAAATTTTGACAAAAACTTCTTATAACTATGAAATTTTGAGAGATTCTAAAAAATAAAAATTTGACACAATTACCTATTAGACAAAAAAGTATAACAAATTTCTATACAGAAACATTTTGAAATAAAATTTCCTTTAGATAGAAAATTTAGGAAGAAAAATCATAGACAGAAATTTTTCAACAAAATCTCCATTATAATCAAAATTTAGTAAAAAAAATTCTTATTTGGAAAATAAATTTTGACAAAATTCTATACAGAAATTACAACAATTTCCTATTTGGCAATAAACGTTGGACAAAATTTTCCTATATAACAGGAAATTAGAAGAAGAAAATCCTATTGCAAGGAAAATTTTGACAAAATTTTCTATAAACAGAAAATTTAAACAAAAATTGATATTAACAGAACATTTTCCACAAATTTTCTTATTGCCTTAGAAAAACTTTGACAAAATTACCTATAACAGGAATTTTTTACGAAATTTCCTATAGACAGAGAATTTGTACAAACTCTTCTATAGAGAAAATATTTATAAAATTTCCTTTGGAGAGAAAATTTCTACAAAATTTCTTTTAAAGAAAATTTTGACAAAATTTCCTGCACGGAAAAACTTTCAACGACAATTCTTATAGACAGAAAATTTAGACAAAAATGTTCACAAAATTTCTTATAGTCAGAAAATTTTGAGAAAATTTCTTATAGTCAAGATAAATATGGAGAAAATTTCCTGTAGTGTTAAAATATTTACAAAATTTTGTATATAGATAGAAATTTGACAAAAAATTGAACAATTACCTATTAGACAAATAAAAGTATTAACAAAAATTTTCTTATACTAGAACATTGTTGAAATAAAATTTCTTTAGATAGAAACTTTTAGAAGAAAAAAATTCATAAAGACAGAAAAATTCTTCACAAAATTTCTATAATCAGAAATTTAGAAAAAAAAAATTCTTTATTGGAAAATAATTTTGACAAATTTAATTATTAGCCAGAAATTTTTACAAATTTGCCTATTGGCAATAAAACGTTTGACAAAATTTCCTACTAAACAGAAAATTTAGAAGGAAATTCCTATTGGCAGAAAATTTTGACAAAAATTTCTATATAACAGCAAAAATTAAACAAAAATGATTTACAGAACATTTCGCACAATTTCTTATTGCCAGAAAACTTTGACACAATTACCTATAGACAGAAAAATTTGTACGAAATTTTCCTGATAGACAGAGAATTTGTACAAACTCTTTTTATAGAGAAAATTATTTACCAAATTTTCTTTGAGAGAAAATTTCTTACAAAATTTTCTTTTAAAAGAAAATTTGAATTAAATTTTCTACGAGAGAAAAGCTTTAACAAAATACCATATAAGGAATTATTGTGACAAATTTTTACATCCAAAACAATATTATATAAAAACATTTCTATAGACATAAAATGTTGGACCAAATTATATCCTTTAGACAGAAAAATGTTCAGAAATTTCTTACAAGATAGAAAAGAGAAAAGGTATACAAAAATTTACTTTCTGGTGAGGATAAATAGTTTGACAAAATTTTAACAATTTTGAGTAAAAACTATTAAAAAAAAAATTCATGCAAGACAAGAAAAGTGTTTAGATCACACTGAAATTTCTATATATAATATTGGAGAAAAAATAAAATAATAAAAAAACAAATATTATATCCATAATATTCTAGACAAAGTTTACTATGCATATAGTAAAACTGAGCCGCCCAACGTAGGCACACAACGAAACAAAATACCATAACTACTTCTTTTATACTCCTATAATTATTTTAATAAAAAAAATTGATATATATAATATTTTTGAAATAAAACTAATTATAAAAAAATTTCAATAGCGAATAAGAAAAAAAGTGAAATTTTAAGTACAAACAACATGAAAATATAAATTAACTTATAAAAATAAAAAATATTGAAAAGAAACAATTTATATAAAAAATTACTTAGACCAATATCCTAGTAAGGTTTCTCTGTTGTAGTAAACCCTGGCGCCCGAAGTAGCAACTAATCACAAAACAAATAATAACGAACTACTCTTTGTAATTCTCCCTAATATTTTTAATAAATCAAAAAAAATATTTATTACTACTTAAAGTAAACAGGAACCGACCTACTCACAAACAAAAAAAAAAAAACATTTCCAATTTCAAAGAATAATTTTTCAATATAACAGCTAATAAAATCAAACATATAATACAATGTGTTCCACCTTCCTTTGGAGTCCACAATAAAAACATAATAAACCAAAAGAATTGACGAAAAAAACAACCCATAATATATCCACAGATATTCTACTAAATCAAAAAAAATTAAAAAAAAAATATATATAAGATACCAGAAAAATAATCATATTGCTCAAAAAATATAAATAAAGATAATATTTCTTTAAAGTAAAAGCAAAGTAAAAGAATTCAGCAAACTCCAAAGTGAAGGCGATCTAAGAGCATACAAGCAAACCAAACACAAAGGTCAAAATAGCAAGCATTTAACATAGATAATATAATACAGAACAAAACATCAATCAATTTGTTAGCAAAATATAATAAAAAATGATAATTTATGACCATTAGTCAGAAGAATAGACCCTCAATAGTTACTGTCGTCAATGTTCTTTATCCAATTATTATTTTTGATTGGCTCTTCGATTTCATTTTTTATTGATTATTTGATTATTCATTTGTTATTAATATGGACCATATGAAATTGATAAAAGAAAACATATTAAGCTGACAGAGGCCATGAGAACGACACCAATAATAGTGAGCATTCCAACAACAAAGTGATGAGATCGTTATGATCTTTGGATCGGGGACATTCACGCTATGACCATTTGGCTGATTTTAAGGTATTCGAGAGAGGAGACATTACTAACATGGCATAATGTATGATATAAGAAATATTTCCTAAATGTTTTTTATTAATGCAATTTGGTCTGGGTGTAGCTTTGGAATATATGAAAGCTAACAAATATGAAAAAAGATCAGAGATAAGGATATTTGAATTTTTAAAGATGTATCAATTGGAGAGATTAATGAGATATAATTTGTATTTAGGTAAAAATTGAAATAATTATAAATTTTTTTTAATTTTTTAAAACATTTTTATTTAAAAAATAAACAAAAAAATATAAAAAATAATATTTTTTAATTTAGTTTAATTGTTAAGGTATTCTAAAATATTTATTAGCAAGAATTGATAAGTTTCTGTTAATTACAATATTTCTTATGTATGTATATTAAATTTAATGGCTATTACCATATAAAAATTGCTGTTGTCCTAAAATCATATAGTGCTGAATAAAAGATTACAATTATAATTTGAGTATTTTAAAGGTTATATTTATTTAAAATCAATAGCTTTTAATTTAACTCAAGAAAAAATAAATATAAGATATAAAAATTACAAGAATACCACAATGATATACGAGAGAAACTGCAGAGATTACAAGTAAGAAATAAAGATAGTAAACCTTAATTTAAATCAAACTATAATAATTAATCACATAGCCTAAGGGTCTATTTCTTTTAAAATCAAAATATAAATTATTCTTATATAATCTTAAGAATAAATATTTGTACTACTTCTAAAGACATAACAACTTATAACGAGAGAGAAAAAAAAAAAAAATAATAGAACTCAGGGAATAGAATTTAAAAAAATCGATAGTCCATACAATTTAAAAGATGATTAAAACTAAAATTTAAGATTAATTATTTTTTTTATTATTATAAATAGAAATTTGGACACGCAATATATTGTCTAAATTTTGGCTCATTAATATCTATATCAGGACAAAAAAAGGTATGTTTTTATTTTTCTAGTCATAGGAAATCAAACCATTTTGTTTAGGCAATATTCCATAATTATGAAGCCGTCAACAACAATAAAAGAATGGTCTTTTTTTGATTAATTTCAATCACGAAATTAATTGATTCAAAAAATTATTTAACTGAATTGATTAATTGAATTGATAGTATAGTATCAATGAAAATATAATTAAAAACATTAAATTTGAATAGTCCAATTTAAAAAATGATATAAATACAATTAAAAAAGTAATTAGAATATATTTCATTTTGTTTCAATTAAAAAAAAAAATATATGTTTCCCAAATATAAAATTAAAATTGAAATTGAATTATATTATAACTCAATTAAGTCATTTTAATATAAAAAAAAAGCAAAAATCGTAAAATTTTTTTGATGTATTTTTTTAATTTTCTTTTTTTTTTGTGATTTTTTATTTTTTTTCTGTAGTTGATTATTTTTATTTATATTATTTTACTGTTGATATCAATTGGGAGGATTGTAAAATTATATTATTTATGGGTAAAAATTAAATAATTAAATATATAATTTTTATTTTTTAAAACATTTTTTTAATAGAGATTTAGATATTTTATATAAAATAAGATTTTAATTGATAGAAATTATAAAATAATATATATATAGCACAAAAAAGATATATAAATATCTCATTTTAATATAATAGAATAATTTTTGAATAAGATTTGAATATAATAAATAAATAGAAAATTAAAATTATAATCACAAAAAAGACATTAACCACTTTAAACGAGAAGAAACAGCTAGATTCGAAAATTAAATGAAATATGTGTACTAATTTAAATCTTAAATAATAAATCCAATAGCCTAAAGTTAATGTCATTTAAATAAAAAATATTTTCTTTAATTTTAATAGAAAATTAAGTAACTTACATAATCAAAGAACAATATACATAACTTTAATGGAGTGGAAAAAGGAATTTTCAAAAATCGATGATAAATATAATTTAAAGAAATTTAATTACTAAAATTCTAAGATTATTCATTTTTTTTTATAATAAAGACATTTTCCTTAAATTATTTGCGTGATCCATAAATTTAGGCTAACATTACATTCTTATATTTCAGGACCAACATAAAGGTTATTTGTGTTTATTTTTTTATCAGCAAGGACGTGAGCAATAAATGATATTTGTATTACATGCAATATTTCCAAATATAAAATGGTGACGCAAAAAAAAATAGCGTTTTTTTGTATTCCAAATTCCACGAAAATTTAAATTTGATACAATAATAATTTTAAACTGACCTTGTTTCAATCACCAGAAGTGAAGTATCAATAGAAATAATAAAAAATTAATTGAAACAGTCAATTAAAAAAAATTTTATTTGAATCCAAAAATTAAAAAAAAGTAATAAGATACTATTAATTTTAATGTATTCAATTAAACAAAAAGTTTTTTTTATCAAGTTAAATTCCTTGTGATGGAATATTTTTAAGGAATCAAATTTAAAGATCTTTAATATAAAAAAAAACAAAAATCGATAAAAATTCCTTTTCTTGTAATTCTTGTAAAATTTTGTTTTTAATTTTTTTTCTGTGATGATTTTTTTAAATTTTTTCATATGTGAATTTTATTTTTACAATTTTTTTCTGTGTGGGTTGATATTTTTTTTTGTCTGTTGTGATAATCAATAAATATAATGTGACTGCTTCTATCAGGATATCTAGGAAATATCAAAGATTTTTCGATATAAAGGCAAAATATTCAAATATATAAATGACTGCTTCTATCATAAGAATGATTAGTAGAGTGAGCTAAATCGTCTATATTATTGAAGGTATGTCCAATTAACCCCCCAATTTTCCTTAACTAAATTGGCCTCTTAACAAAAATAATTATCTAATAATTTTTTATAAATTAATTCATTTCTTTCTTTTATAATTTAGTAACCTTTAATTATAATTTCGATTTTTTTTAGATTTAATTAAAAAAAAAAAAAAAAAATCTCTTTTTAAAAAACTAATACAATTATGTTCATTTTTGAGGTCCTTAGTTAAGAGTTTAGGTAAAGTGGTACAACATTGAATAGAATCAAATTATGACGTTTTTGTATTCTAATTATTAAAGCCGGTGCTTCACTTGAAGCATGGGGAATGCACACCGAATAAATAGGGGCGCTGGGCCGTTTTCTTATAACGACCATCCATCTTATTACTTGATCTTAGATTAATCCAAAAACGCGTTTGATTATTTTATTTTTGTAAGTGAATAAGAGAATGGAGTTATTTTTAGGGATATTTTGTGTAGCAACTAATTAATTAGTATTTGATATTGGATATAAATAGCTTATTATTTGTATAATATTTTATAAATAATTTTTATTATGACCGATTAAACGACTATACACACTACTTTTAAGTTATTGCCAGAAATAAAATATATTTATAAATTATTTTCTTACTTTTGATGCAAATTTTTTTTTTCTTCAATATTTACTGGTTTATATAATTTTTTTTTGTGTATTCTTTCTCTTCCTATTTTATATTTATCGTGTTATGTATTATAATCGGCATTTTAATCCAATTTCCAATTTGCTTTGTGCAATGGCCAATGCTAATGTTGCTTATACACTTGGTTGGTTGGCGTAGATTGGTTGGTTCCTTGATTGTTTGCTTGGACCAGGACAACGAACAACACAAAAAGCTGAGCTCTCTTCGTTTGGAGTTGTATTGTGTGTTGAAATCATGACACGTTGTACAAAATACAAACAGAATTGAATCAATTTTTACTCTCAGCATCACAGTATCATCACATCATCATATTCAATACTCCTTCTTCTATTATCCACCTTGCGTTAACGGTTGGTGAAAAAATTCTTTTTTTTTTTTTTAAATCCTTTAAATGGCTTTCGAGCACTTTTTCTCTTGGTATAACAAACACAAGGATTTTTTAATTAAATGTATTAAGAATTTTTTTTTTTTGCTTTATTTTTTGGAAAAATTCATGAGTTCTTGGAATTTTTCAAAACAAATTTTTAGATTTTTTGATTTTCATATATTATGTTATACACGGTTTTAGTTGTTATCTTTTATTTTGTTATATATATTTTTTAATTTTGTGCTATTTGTAAATGGGTATGTGTGCGTTATTTTGTTTATTTTTTTGATATTTTATTTTTATTATAATTTTATACAATAATATTCACAATATGTTTGGGTAATTGAAACCGTATTAAGTTTTTATTTTGTTAATTTTAAATAATATGTTAAATAGCCATATGTTTTATCCAAGGCTAAATGGTCAATATCTACCAGCTGTTGCTTTATTTTAAATGTTTAAAGCATAGTTTTGGGCTTTCTTCTAAATTTAAGCATACTTTAGGGATTTTTTGATTAATATATAAGGATAGTTTAGGTCTTGTTTTCAATATTCTGTTTACTTTGGATAATATTTATTTTGTTTTTATACAATTTTTAAAATAATTAGCAAATTTCTTTAAAATAAAAAAGTTAATGTCAAATTTTAGTTAATCATCTTTAAATTTAGGACACGATTTTTTGAAATTCATGTTAAAGTTGTATGTCTTTGAAGTTAGACAAGTTTTTCTTAAATTAAAGAAAATTATTTTTGATTTAAAGAAATAACCTTTAGGCTAGGATTAAATTTATTTATTTATTTAAAACTAGGACACTATTCTTCGAATCTCGCGTTTCTCCGTTAAAGTGGTATGTNTCTCTGACTTATTGGTCATATATCTTTTTTATAATTTGCTAACAAATGTGATTGATGGTTTGCTGTTATTTCATGTTAAATGCTTGCTATTGACCTTTGTGTGTTGGTTGCTGTATGTCTAGCTGCCTCACTTTGGCGTTTGCGAATTCTTTTACTGCTTTTCTTTAAGAAATTAATCTTTTTTTTTTTTGAACAATGATTTTTCGGTATTTTTATATATTTTGTTGTTTTTGATAGAGAAATTGCCTGTGGATATATTGAGGGTGTTTTTTTCGTGCTGGTTTAATGTTTTATGGGACTCCAAAGAAGGTGGAACACTATTGATATAATGTTTGATTTTTATGAGCTGTTAATATTGAAAAAACTTGGAAGGAGAAGTTTTTTGTTGAGGAAGGTCGGTCGCGTACTAAAGTAGTAAAAATATATATTGATTTATTAAAATATAGGAGATTACAAAGAGTAGTCGTATTTGTTTGGATAGGTGCCTACGTCGGGCGCCAGGTTTACTACAACAGAGAAACCTTTAGCTAGGATATGGCTAAGTATTTTTTTAATTGTTTCTCAATATATTAAGAAATTTCAGTGTGTACTAAACACTTTTCTATCTGCAGAATTTTTTTAAATAGTTTTACTCAAAAATTATAAACAATTTTATTAAAAATATAGGAGGTTATAAAGAGTAGTTTGTATTTGTTTCGTTAGGTGCCTACGTTGGGCGCCAGGTTTACTATAGCATAGAAACCTTTGTCTAGAATATGGATAAATATTGTTTTATTTTATTTTATTTTTTCTCAATATATAAAGAAATTTCAGTGTGTACTAAACACTTTTCTGTCTGCAGAATTTTTTTTTTAATAGTTTTACTCAAAAATTGTTAACAATTTTGTCAACTTTTTCCTCCCAGAAGCAATTTGTTTAACCCTTTTCTATCTGTAAGAAATTTTCTGAACATTTTTTCTGTCTAAAGGAAATTTGGTCCACATTTTTCTGTCTATAGGAAATTTTATAAATATTTTTGTTGCGATGTAAAAATTTTGTCACAATATTCCCTATATGGTATTTTGTTAAACTTTTCTCTCTGTAGAAAATTTTATCAAATTTTCTTAAAAGAAATTTTGTAGAAATTTTCTCTCCAAAGGAAATTTTGTAAATATTTTCTCTATAAAAGAGTTTGTACAAATTCTCTGTCTATAGGAAATTTCGTAAAAATTTTCTGTCTATAGGTAATTTTGTCAAAAGTTTTTCTGGCAATAAAGAAATTTGTGGAAATGTTCTGTTTAATATCAAATTTTTGTTAATTTTCTGTTTATAGAAAATTTTGTCAAAATTTTCTGCCAATAGGATTTTCCTTCTAATTTTCTGTTTATAGGAAATTTTCAACGTTTAATTGGCAAAATAGGAAAATTTTGTAAAAATTTTCTGGCTATATGAAATTTTGTCAAAATTTATTTTCCAATAAGAATTTTTTTTTTCTAAATTTTCTGATTATAGGAAATTTTGTGAAAATTTTCTGTCTTTATGATTTTTTTCTTCTAAATTTTCTATCTAAAGGAAATTTTATTTCAAAATGTTCTGTATAAGAAATTTTGTTATACTTTTTTGTCTATAGGTAATTGTGTCAAATTTTTTTTTTTAGGAAATGCTCTCAAAATTTCATGTTATAGAGTTTTTGTCAAAATTTTCTATCTATTACAAATTTTGTAAAAATTTTAACACTACAGGAAATTTTCTCAAAATTTTCTGACTATAAGAAATTTTGTGAAAATTTTCTGACTATAAGAAATTTTGTGAACATTTTTGTCTAAATTTTCTGTCTATAAGAATTGTCGTCGAAAGTTTTTCCGTGCAGGAAATTTTGTCAAAATTTGCTCTTTATATGTTCTTCCTATTGGACATTTTGTTAAAATTTTCTAGCTATAGAGAACATTTTTCTATATAGAAAATTTTGTCAATTTGTTTTTCTATAGAAAATTTTCTCAAGATTTTCTCTTTAGGAAATTTTATCATAATTTTTTCTCTATAGGAAATTTTCTTAAAAATTTTTTTTTTTTAAATTCTTAAAATTTTTGTAGGAAATTTTTCAAAATTTGCATTGTATAGGAGATTTTTCTTAACATTTTCTGTCTATATAGTGTCAATTATTTTCTTTTTTCAACATTGTCCCTTTAGGAAACTTTGTCAAAATTTTCTCTCTATAGAAAATTTTTTCAAAATGTTCTTCCTATTGGACATTTTGTTAAAATTATACAAAGAACGTTATAAAGAACATTTTTCTCTATAGAAAATTTTCTCTTTAGGAAATTTTATCAAAATTTGTTTTCTATAGAAAATTTTCTCAAAATTTTTTTCCTTAGGAAATTGAGTCAGAAGTTTCTCTATAGGAAATTTAAACAGAATTTGCTATATAGGATATTTTGTCAAAATTTTTGTTTCT
>PGFW01017824.1:0-14785 GCA_003123925.1 Haematobia irritans | reverse complement strand
AATTAAGCTGAGGTGTATCGTCTTACAACCGTGCATCGTAGCCAAAAAACGAAGGCCGGAGCATCGACTTCACACGAAGTAGTGACTCAAATGTCGAATTGATAAACAAAAATACGACGGCCCAAGCGCGCCGATCCCGGAGGCTGTACAACGACGATGCTGACGAAGTCTTGACTACGTGGTAATGGACACGAAACCTACGTCAAAGCCGAATCAAGCAGCTTCCGGACAGGAGTTTTATTACGGCCAAAGGAAGGGAAAGGTAAAGGTAAAACTGTCAAAGTTTCGGCAAAGAATATCTGGTTTGGCAAGCCATCTGTACCTGAGGCTTGAAAGCAGATTTCATAGCTTCCGGGACGTCAACCAAGAAATTTACGTTGAGAGTGTTTGAATAACGTCTGCCCTTTTGCCTTTCCTGAAGAAACACGGCTGCTTCCGTACTGTTTTGGCGGCTACTTTGGCATCTTGCCATTCGGTTAAAAAGGCATGGAGTGGTACGCCGCCGAACAACAAGTGGAGGATTTAAAAGGGCAAAGAACCCTCCAAACGCAAGTAACCGCCCAATTGAGAAAATACTGGGCTATTGTTCAGGCGGAACCTAAAAAAGAAGACCAAAAATAAACCGCTAAGGAACGAGAGCAGTTCAAGGCCAAATGCTTCTGCGCGAACGGTGGGAGCGTGCGCTGTCAAATCTGAGGCATGTCGCTTAGGCCGAGCAATTCGGATTTGAAAGAGCGAAAGCCTAACTGAATATTTCTTCCTGATTTTCATTACTAAATTGAACTTGAAAGAAATTCTAATGAATTTTTTAAATAACGATTCTTCACGCGATTGTAACGCGTTACCCTGAACAAATAAATGACTATACACACCTTTATCACAATCCGTCGAAATGGTATTGGTGCTATATACAAAAGTTTGTCCCAGAAGTAGCGATACATTTAAAATCACTGATTAAGTTGGAACAAATAAGACTTTTTTAACAAAATCTTATAGACTACAAAATTTAAGGTAACACTAGGAGTGGACACAATTTTAGTAAAAAAATGGAAACATTTAAAATCTGAGCAGTTTTAAGAAAAATCGCAAAAGAATATTTATGATTTATCGCTCATATATGTATAGAAGTTTATGAAGATTGAGTCATTTTTACAAATTTTCGACTAAGCAGTAAATGGCGATTTTACAAAGGAAATGTTGGTATTATTGGACCATTTTGTCGAATCAAGAAAAACATATGATGACTATAGGACTTATCTAAAAACAGAGTCAACCAATCACGATCAAATGCTAATCTCACCCTGTGCAAAAATTCAACCTAAAATCGGAGTTAAAAATCTGCTCTATGGTCATAATGAAACGCGAAAAGCAATCATATGGGAGATATATTCAAAATCTGACGATCTTTCAACTACCAAGGAAATTTCTGGCCGCATAGTTACACATGCTAATTCTAAATCCTCTATGCAAAATTTCAAACTTAAATCCGAGCAAAAATTGGGCCTCTGTGGCAAATGAGCTGTAAAGAGCGAAAGCTATATATGGAGCTTATACTAAATGCGAACCGAATTTGGCATGAATATTTATGCAGGGTTTTCCGAGACTCATAAAATATTCGGAATGATACGGAATTTGAGTAAAGATCGGTGTGATTATACACGCAATTATGCCAGGTCGAAAAAATTTATGGCAAGGCTATTATTCAAATCAATATAAAAGATTTTTCAAAATCAATAGAGGATTGTCTTTGCGAAACAAGACTATACAAATTTTAGGAGCAATCGTGACTAAAACTGCAACGCTGTACTTTGCAACACAATACATCAACAGACAGACAGACAAACAGACAGACGTACAAAAGCATAAATCGACTTCAGAATTTAATATTCTTAAGCCGATCCGTTATATATAAAAAAATGGTCTATGTTACTTCTCTTGGCATTACAAAAATGCACAAACAGTAGTTGTGAAGGAGTTATAATAAAATTTTGACAAAATTCTATAAATAAAATTGTGCAAAAATTGTCTTAATAGAATCAAAATTTGCAAAATTGTCGTATAGAAATAAAATCATTTAGCAAAAAATGTCTATAGAAATAAAATTTTTGACAGAATTTTCTATATAAAAAAAATTGACAAAATTTTTCTATAGAAATAAATTTGATAAATGTTTCTATAGAAATAAATTTGACAAATGTTCTATATAAAATAAAATTGTGGAAACATTTTCTATAGGAAATAAAATTTGACAAAAGTTTTTTATATAAAAATTAAAATTTGACAAATAATTTCTATAGAATAAATGTTGAAAATTTTTTATAGAATAACATTGCAAATTTTCTATAGAATAAATTTTTGGACAAAATTTTCTATAGAAATAAAATTTTGAACAAAATTCTACAGAAATAAAATTTTGACAAAATTTTCTAAGAATTAAAATTTTGACAAATTTTCTATAGAAAATTCAATACATCAAGAAATAAAATTTTCTTTAGTAAATAGAATTTTGCAAAGAATTGTCTATAGAAATAACAATGTTGACAAAATTTTCTATATACAAAAAACATTGACAAAATTTTTCTATTAGAAATTAAAATTTGACAAAATTTGTTCAATTACAAATAAATTTTGACAAATTTCATACAAATAAAACTTTTGACAAAATTTTCAAATGCAAATAAAATTTTGACAAAATTTTCTATAGGAAATAAAATTTGTCAAAATTTCCTATAGAAATAAAATTTTGGCAAAAATTTTCTATAGAAATAAAATTTTGCAAAAGATTGTCATAGGAAATATAAATTTTTTACAGAATTTTCCTATATAGAAAAGAAATCTTGACAAATTTCTATAGAAAAAAATAAATAATTTTGATAAATGTTTCTATGAAATAAAATTTTGACACAATTTCTCTATATAATAAATAAAATTTTCACAACGATTTTTCTATTAGAAATAAAATTTGAACATTTCTATTATAAAAATAACAGATTTGACAAAATTTTCTATACGAATTAAATGTGGAACAAATGTTTATAAATAGAAATTTGCAAAAATTTTCTATATAAATTTTGACAAATGAGTTTACAAATTTACAAAATTGTCTATAGAAATAAAATTTTGACAAAATATAGATAATTGACAAATTTCTACAAAGTAGGAATTTTGCAAAAATTGTCTATAGAAATACAATTTTGATAAAATTTGTCATATAACAAAAATTGACAAAATTTTCTTATAGAATAAATTTGAAATTTCAATACAAATAAAAGTTTTGAAAAACTTTTCAATAGCAAAATAAAGTTTGACAAAATTTTGAATTTCTTAAAAAATTTCATCTTATAGAAATAAAAAATTTTGAAATTTCCTATACATAAATTTTACAAAGAGTCTATAGAAATAAAATTTTTACAAAATCTTTCTATAGAAATAAAATTTTTAAAAAATTTTCTATAGAAATAAATATGTTCATAAAATTTTCTATACGAAATAAACATTTTGAGAAAATTTTTCTATATAAAAATAAAATTTGACAAATTTTCATAGAATTAAATGTTGACAAAAATTTTGTTTTCAGAAGTATTTTTTTAAAGTGTTTTTATGGATTTGCCTTGGGATTGACCCTATCGCAAAGGAAGTTTTCTAAAGCGTATTGTGTAGTAATTTGACTATTTTGAATGAAATATTGTCACCAAAAATGCTTCATCCTGTTTACTCTGATGCTACTATGCTTTGAAGATTGTTAATTCCTGATTCCATTGTTACAAAAAGGACATTTGATACAAAACACACATACACATCATGGTATGGTGTACGTGTATGTAATTCCCTAATTCCTTAGCATATCTGTTAGCTGGCAAACCAAAGTAGCAACCAGCCAGCCAACACATTTCTTGTCCAAGTCCTCGAGTTGTCTGTTCGTTTTTCTGGCACTTACACTTGACCAGAGCTTGGCAGGGCTCAGCATGCACTCAGTTTGTTATCAACGTGCTGTTACTTGCCAATTTGCAAATTGTTGAAAAGAGCATTTGTCTTAAAGCCACACACAAAGACTGGGACCTTGGAAAACTTTGCCGTTTTTCCTCTGTCCATAGTGCTCTCCCTGATTGGTCGGATGCTTTCATGCCACTTTACTCTGTTTTTTTTTGATTCAGGGGAAAACATTGCTTTGCCTGCAACCAAAAATAGTGGAAGGATAACATGACAGAAGATTTAATCACAGAATGGCCAGTGATCGTCACGTAGCGTTATGTGGTGAGTGTGTGTGTGGTCAGGAAAACCCCACAAAGCCTTCTTTTTTCAAAATTTATTCCTTTTTTTGTGAAATAATTGTCAGTTATAAAAGTCCGGGAGATTGGACAAATGTTGATTAGGAACAAGAGTTTTGAGAGTACAATAATGTAGTGAGCTGCAGAATAGATCTGCATTGCTGCTGCAAGTTTAGATCAATTGGTCAATGTATATCATTTACCAACTTTCTTTTTCAAAACTTTCAAGTTTGGTCGTTTTTTACAAAAACTTAACTACTCTTTGGGTTTTTTTCTTACTATGGTATTATGTCAGTAATGTCGTTTAGAAAATCGCTAATTTCCTTGAGAAGTTTAATGCTAGATTTGTAGTTTGGTGGTAGATTTTTAACACAATTTATACTTACAGAAAATTTTAGATTTTTTTTTGTAAATTTTTTATAAAACACTCTGAAATTTAAAAAAACTACTCTGACACAATATTTTATTGAAGCCCCAATTATTGTCATCCAATTTTGATTTATAACACAAATTTTTCTGCGATTTCAAAGATATTTTCTTTGCAATATAATTTTTTTCTTAGAAATATATTTTTAATTCTCGAATATTTTTTTAAGGAAATTTCAAAAATTCAGCATTTACCCGGAAAAAACCTCTTCTTTCGATTTTGTTTTTATTTAACTGGCGATTGAACGTGAGATTTGACCATATATATTAATTTTTTTTTTCTTTAAAAATAATTTCGAAAAACTTCAATTTTCCCCTCCGTTTCCGCTTAGGACGTGTTTACTTACGACAAAATTGTAACTTGCGACTAATACGCAACTCAGCATCATACCTCGAAACATTTATTTTACATTTTGTTTCATATTCGACAATATACCACGATCGAACATGAACCATGCAATGGTATCTTTCGATACGAGGCATAGGTTTTGCAACACACAATAATCCAGATCCTGAAAAAGAGATTTGCAAAACGAAGACAGCATTAAAAATAAAATTAAATTCAATTTAAAGTTAAAATTAAATTCATACTGAAAAAAATAATATTGACCTTTAATGATATAGATAATTTTATCTATAGAAAATTTTTAACAAAATTTTATTTCTATAGAAAATTTTTAACAAAATTTTATTTCTATAGAAAATTTCTAACAAAATTTATTTTCTATGGAAAATTTTTTACACAAAAATTTTATTTCTTATGTAAAATTTTTAACAAAATTTCTATTTCTATGAAATTTTTTATAAACTTTTTGTATAGAAAATATTTGTCAAAATTATTCTATAGAAGATTTTTAAAAAATTTTATTCTATGAGTAAATGTGATAGGACAAAGTCAACATTTTTATTTCATGAAAATTATTTCTATAGAAAAATTTTTAACAACACATTTTATTTCTATGGGGAAAATTTTTAATAACTTTTTTATATAGAAAGTTTTGTCAAATTTTATTTCTATAGAAAATTTCTTACACAAAATTATTAGTTCTATAAGAAAATTTTGATTAGGACAAATTCAACATGTTTATTTCCAGAATTTTATTCGAAAATTTTAGCAGAATTTTTCTATGAATTTAACTCTTATAGAATTTTAAAAATTTATTTCTAGTAATCAAAATTGTTATCTTCTATGGAGAAATATTTGATAGCATAGTCAACTTCTTATGTTATGAATTTTTAAAAAAATTTTACTTTAATTTTAAACAACAATTTATGATAGAAACAGTTGTTTATACTTATTTCTAAATTTCATTAAAATTTTCATTTAGTAGAATTGTATTCAAACTTTTCTATCTATAGAAAATTTTATTTCATATAGAAAATCTATGTCATTTTTTTTTTGTGTATCACACATTTTTATATTTCTCATAGACATTTTTTATCAAAAAATTTGATTTTCTATAGAAAATTTGTCAACAATTTGTTTCTTTTATCTTATTTTGTCAAAATTTTTTATAGAAATTTTTTGCAAATTTTATTTCTATAGAAAATTTTTTGCAAATTTTATTTCTATAGAAAATTTAGCAAAATTTTATTTCTATAGTAAAAATTTGGATCAATTCTGCCACACGATCTTATCAATAAAATTTGCCAAAAAATTCTACCCAATCTAACAACAGTAAAAATCTAGCATCTTGTAGTTAGAAATCTACTAACATGTGGGGAAAAAAAAACAAAAAAAAAACCGTCCTCTGACCCCGATAAAGTACCTTAAATATATTCTGCGGGTCGTAGTGATACTCTGGTCAATCTAACAATGTCACGTCCGGCTGTCGTTTCGGTATTTTAAAATCACATTAACTTGCCGAAGAAGAAACAAATTATCGACTTGAAACTTTGTATAGAATTTGTTATAATGTAAACGGATGGTATTACCAATGGTGCATATCGCGTTCATTAAATTAAATTATTGCCCCATATACAACGGATCCCTAGATTTGGCTTACCGAGAGCCTCTTGGAAAGAAACAAATTTCTTCCGATCCGTATGAATTTGGTATGTGATGTCACTATATATGTCATCTAATAATATTCTATAGAAATAACAATGTTGACAAAATTTTTATAGAAAGTAAAATTTTGACAAAACTTTTCTATAGAGATTAATTGTTTCGAAAAAATTTTCTATAGAAATAAAGTTTTGACAAACTTGTCCCATTTGCAATAAAAATTTTGACAAAATTTTCTATAGAAAAATTTAAATTCTATTAGAAATAAAATTTCTGATATGACAATAAATTTCTAGTAGAAATTAAATTATTTGGAAAATTTTCTATAGAAATGTAAATTTTGAAGAAAATTTCTACAGAAATAAAATTTGAAAAAATTTTCGTATAGAAATAAAGTTTCGTGGCCAAATTTTCTATAGAAATAAAATGTTTGACAAATTTCAAATATAGAAATAAAATTTGACAAAATTTTTCTAAGGAAATAAAATTTTTACAAAATTTTCTCACGAAATAAAATGACCAAAATTCGTATAGAAAATAAAAATCTTTCTATAAGAAATAACAATATTGACAAAATTTTCTCATAGAAATATAAAATTTGACAAAATTTCTAAGAAATAAAATTTTGACAAAAATTTCTCATAGAAATATAAAATTTGAGCAAATATTTTCTGTAGTAAATAAAATTTTGAGAAAAATTTCTGTAGACATATACAACTTAGAAAATTTCTATAGAAATAAATTTGAAAAGATTGTCCTATAGAAGATAAAATTTTGAAAGAAAATTCTACAGAAGTAAAAATTTTGAATTTTTAATTTTTCTATTAGAGATAAATTTTTGACAAATTTTCTATAGAAGATAAGTTTTTGCAAACGCTTTCTTTAGCAATATGAATTTTGACAAAACTTTTCTTATAGAAATAAAATTTTTTGAACAACATGTTTTCGTATAGAAATAAAAATTTTAACAATATTTTTCTGATAGAAATTAAATTTTGCAAAATTTCTATTAGCATATAAAATTTTGAATAAATATTTTCTATAGAAATAAAATTTTGAGAAAAAAAAAATTCTGTTAGACATAAATTGTCTATAGAAAATTTTCTATTGAATAACAATTTTCAAAAAAATTTCATAAACCAGAAAATTTTTCGGTCCAAAAATTTCTCTATATGGTATGACGAATATGCTTAGCTCAATACAATTGTCGACTCCATGAACTTTCAAACAAATCTCAGCTGACTACAACCTGTCGTAGTTCGGCTCGAAAACGAAACGAACCACGATGCACGAGCAATGAAATAGAGTTGGTGTGTGTCTTAATAAGAAAAACAAGCAATTAACCAAAAAAAAACACTCACATATCTCCACCAAAACATATTGACCGGCTTTTTGCGCTTTGCGTGATGGCGTTAATCAAATGGCTAAGAGGGGATAAAGACCTGTTTTACTTTGTGTTTTTTGTTAAACAATCTGTATAAAATAAATTTAAGTCATGATTTCAAACTTAGTCAATCATGAATCTTATTCGAGTATTTAAAATCCACTGATAGCTAAATTCTCATATTTATTAATATAACTTCAAAATTAATCTTATTGACACATGTCTTAAATAGTTTTCCTAATGAAGTTTCTTATATATCCGTTAACAAATTTTATCTCTATAAACAATCACTTTTGTAGATTAAATCACTTTTTATTCATATTCTTATTTTCTGTTTTGTATTATTAACTACATTCATGTTTATTCCATATTCTTCTTTTTTTTTTAATTAAACAATTCAACTTATTATCATTGTCTACTTTATACTTTTAGTTTCATTTGGTTACTAATCTAACACACACAGCTCTTGGTACTGGAAAACATTGCGCGGATTTCTTTTTATGATTTACAGCTGATTGAAGAGGCGTTGCCATCATTACCCATCAGTTTGTATATGCTCTTTTTTATGCTCAAAGATGTTTTTTTATTGCTGGCAAAACCCAATCAGAGTAGTCGTTATTGCAATGTTAGCATCATTTCATTTGTTGCCGTTTTAAAATCTCATTTTCATGGTATATCGGAGCAAATTAATTTTCTAGAAATTTTGTATTAGATGATTACAAAGAGTAGCAATTGAAAAAGTATTAGTTCCTGCAAAAAAATTAAAGAAAAGTAACGGCTCAAAACTTGTTATTTTAGCGCTTTATTACCCACCTTTAAGGTGGATATATAAGTTAAGCTGAGTTCCACACCTCCTACGGTTTTCGGATAAAATTTTTGGGTGATATAAAAGTTTTCAAAGCAAATCGGGGAGTCTTCTATATTTGACAAAATTTTTTACTAATATAATTTACACACATATAATGTGACAAATTTTCTTAAGAAATAAAATTTTGACAAAATTTTTCTTTAGAAATATATTCTTGAGAAAATTCTTTTAGAAATAAAATTTTGAGGAAAATTTTCTATAGGAAAGTAAATTGACAAATTTCTATAGAAATAAAATTTTCGAAGAAATGTTTCTTAACAGAAATAAAATTTTGACGAGAAATTTTCTTCAGGAAATAAAATTTGGCAAAATTTTCTATGGATATTAAAAATTTTGCAAAAATTTCTTATGGAAATTAAAATTTTTGCAACAAACTTTTCTATAGGAAATAAAACTGTGACAAAATTTTCTGTTAGAATATCACTTTGGAAAAATATTTCGTCATAGAAATAAAATTTTGACCAAAAATTCTTCCTATCAAGAAATAAAAATTTTGGAGAAACATTTTCTACTCAGAAAATAAATTTGGAGGAGAATTTTCTATCAGCGAATTGAAAAATTTCGCAAAACCACTTTCTCTTGTTATAAAATAAATTTGAAACATTTCTTTCTTCGAAGATAAAATTTGCAATACATTTTCTCATAGAAATAACAATTTTGAAGAAAATTTCGTATGCAATAAAAAGTTTGCTAAATTTTCCCGATCGTCGGTAAAAATAAATTTTTGCAAAATTGTTTCTATAGAAATAAAATTTTTACAAAAATTTTCTATAGAAATAAAATATCATGCAAAAAATTTTTGTATAGTAAATAAAACTGCTGACAAATTTTCTTTAGAAATAAAACTTATTGATTTTGAAATTTTCTATAGAATAAATTTTGAGAAAATTTTGACTACTTAGAAATAAAATTTTACAAAAATTGTTCTTATAGAGAACTAAAATATTGCAAAAATTTTCGTATAGAAACTAAAACTGTGACAAAATTTTCTTTTTAGAAATTAAAACTATTGAGAAAATTTTCTATCAGAAATAAAATTTTGATGGGAAGTTAATTTTCTATAGAAATGAAATTTTGAGGAAAATTTTCTTCGAAATTAACATTTTGATGGAAAATTTTCTTATAGAAATAAATTTTTGAAATGAAAATTCTTCTATAAGAAATAAAATTCTTAGAGAACTAAAATTTGGCAAAATTTTCTAATGGATATAAATTTTGCAAAAATTTCTCTATGGAAATAAAATTTTGCAAAAATTTCTCTATGGAATAAAATTCTTGCAAAGTTTCTTTAGAAATAAAATTTTTTAAAAAAACTTATTGGAAATAAAATTTTAACAATAATCTTATCGTATAGAAATACAAAGTTTCGACCTAAATTTCTCTATTAGAAATGAAAATTTTAGAACAAAAAAAACTTCCTATAAAATAAAAATTATTTTACATAATTTCATATAGAAAAATAATGCAAAAATTTTCTCAATAGAAAAATTGTGCAACGATATTCTTTAGAAATTAAAATTTTTGCAAAAAATTTTTCTATGGAAATAAAATTTGCAAAATTTTCTTTTAGGAAATAAAAATTTTTTACAACCAAGATTTTTCTCATTGAAATAAATTTTGCAAAGGATTTTTCTTTAGAAAGGCTAGATAATTTATTACAAAGAATTCTTTTCTATCTGAAATATAACATCCTTTTGACAGGTGTGTAATTTTACTATAGATGACTAAAATCTTGATACTCTTTTATTAGAGAATGAACAATTTTGAAAACAGAATTCTTCTTCTCTATAAACACCAAAAGACTTTCGTGACAAAATTTTCTTATAGCGAAATAAAAGTTCGCCAAAAATTTGGTCTATAGCAAATAAAATTTTCGCCAAAGATAATCTTTAGAAAATAAAAATTTTTAAAAAATCTTCTATTGAATAAAATTTTCGGACAAAATTTTCTGGTAGGAAATCAAAAGTTTGGTACAAATTTGTCGTATAGAAACTCAAAAATTTTTGAGAAAAGATCTCTAACGTAGAAAGATAATACTTTTTTGACAAGAAATTTTCTAAGCAATTAAAATCTTGCAAAGAATCTTTCGTGTAAAAATAAAATTTGGCAGAAATCTTTTCTACTTAGGAAATAAAATTGTTACAATGAAGTTCGTATAGAAATAAGTATAGCAAAAATTTTCGTATAGCAAATACAAAATTTTGCAAAAAACTTTCTTTAGAACATAAATGTTTTAAAAGATTTCTATTGAAATAAAATTTTTTGACAAAATTTTCTATAGAAATAAAATTTTTGATTAAAAATTTTCTATAGAAATAAAATTTTGCAAAGTAAAAAATTGGCGAAAATACCTATACCGAAAATAGGTATTTGCCCGAAAAAAAAGAGTATCCTATTTTCGCCAAAAAAAAAATGGCATACAAAATTAGCTATAGAAGATAAGTTGTTTTTCAAAAAATTTTCTATAGACAATCGAAGAAGCATCTGCACAAATTCTGTCCACACAGCTATAATAATTGTGCAAAAATTTCTAGTACGAAATAAATTTATACATACAATTTTCTAGAAACGTAAAATTTGCAAAAATTGTTGGCAAATATGTCTATGAAAGTAGAAACTATTGCGCCAAAAGATTTTTCTGATAGAAATAAAATACATTGCGAAAGATACTTGTTGTCGTTACAGAGAGAGGCCTAGAATAGTTTTGCAGAAAATTTTCTTTAGAAATAAACATTCTTGGCAAAAATTTTCGTATAGAAATGAAATATTTGTGACAAAAATTTTTCGTTATGAGACGAATAGACATTTTGCAAACACTTTACCAAAAAAAAAAATTGGCAAACAAATTCCTATATAAGAAATAAATTGTTTTCAGAAATATTTTCTAAGTAGAATCGACAAAACTTTTGCACAAATATCTATAGTTTGCTTAGAAAATAAAATTTTGGGCAACCCGATTTTTTTTCCTATAGAAAAATTTTCGAAAAAACATGAGCAATTCTGTAGAAATTTTACCGGGGTAGTAGAAGATAAAATTTTACAAAATTTTTATTGAAATAAAACGAACGTTTGAAAATGACTAATTTAAGCCGAGAACGCCAAATCGGCGAGATCTAATTATTTGACAAACAATTGTTTATATAAATAGTAAAATTCTCAGCAGAACAATTTAAATGAGAATAACACTGTTACAGAAATTTTCCTTAGAAGATAAAGTTTTTTACAAAGTGTTTATATAGAAAGTAAACTTGTGCAAAAACTTCTTGGTAATAGAGAATACAATTTTGCAAAAAGTTTTCTATAGAAATAAAATTTTGGAAAATTTTCTGCTAATAGGAAATAAAATTTTGGATGTTTGATGAGATTAAAAAACCGTGGAGGTCTATCTAAAGCCGTACATAAGCTGCTAGAGAAAAAGGTATTTTAAGCGAAACTCACCGAAATAAACACTTTTTTTAATGGCGCAATAAAAAATTATAGCAATGTTCTCAATACGTGCATTTAAATCGCTGGTTCTTGTGTTTTTCGAATAACAAAATAAAGACAAAAGGCTCCCATACTATGTATATTGAAGATTCCTTTTGTGATAGGCATGATACAACAACAAAAATTAAATCACTTGTTAGAGACCAATGAAACCACAATTTTTATTTAGGTGTAGAATCATTTAAGTATTAAAATGTATTATGCTTACGATAAAAACAAAATATTATATTTTTTCGAATGCTCCCCATATAATATTAGATGTCTTCTGGAAAAATTATGAGTTAACATCCACGCGGAAGGCGTCACACCGCTGACTATTCAATGCATAGGGAAAATAAATATCTTTTAAAGTGGCCATACGAAAAAAAACATAGGAAACCATTTAAGGAATAAACAATTTAAAAAAAAAAAAATAAAACCGAAAAAAGACATTCAACTAACATAAATACAAAATTTTATATTTATAAAAAATTTTGTCAATATAGATAGATCTCCCGATTTGCTTTCTCGAGCTTTTATACACCACCATTTTTATCCGGAAACGTAGAGTGTGCTCAAAGCTTACTTATAATATCCACCTTAAAGGTGGGTATTAAGATCCCATTATGGCGCTAAAATAACCAAGTTTTGACCGTTACTTTTCTTTAATTTTTGCAGGAACTAAACTTTTTCAATTGCTACTTTGTATCATTAATACAAAATTTCTAGAAAATTAATTTGCTCCCGATATACATGAGTGAGATTTTAAAAACGGCAACAATGATTACTATGCTAACATGCAATAACGACCTCTATTGGGTTTTGCCAGCAATGTATGTAAACATCTTTGAGCATGAGCATATACTCTATGGTAATATGGCAACCCTTTCAATCAGCTGTAAATCATAAAAAGAAATCGCGCTCTTTTCCAGTATGCATACGTGTGTGTGTGTGTTAGATTAGTAGCAAATGAAAACTAAAAGTAACAGTAACAGTGTGATCGACAAGGGTGTATTTTAAATTAAAAAGAAAAATGTGGAATGGACAACAGAGTGTAAATAATAATACACAAAAAGAAAATAAATATGATATAAAAAGTGATTTAATTAAAAGTGATTGTTTAAGAGATGATAAATTTGTTAACATATGAAACTTCCATTAGGAAAACTATTGTAAGACATGTGTTCAATTAAGATTAATTTTGAAGTTATATTATAAATATGAGAATTTACTATCAGTGGATTTAAATATCGAATAGATTCATGATTGACTATTTGAAATCAGTGAACTTAAATTATTTTACAGATTGTTAACAAAAAAAAACAAAGTAAAACAGGTTTTATCCCCCTTCTTAGCCATTTGATTTAACAGCCATCACGCAAGCGTCAAAAAGCCGGTCAAAATGTTTTGGTGGAGATATGTGAGTTTTTTTTTTGTTATTGCTTTTTTTCTTATTAGACAACACAACTTATTTCATTGCTCGTGCATGGGGTTCGTTTCTTTTCGAGCCGAACTAGACAGGTTGTAGTCAGCTGAGATTGTTTGAAGTTCAATGGAGTCGACATTGGTATTGAGCTACATATTGTCATACATATAGAAAATTTTGACAAAAGAGCAAATTTCTGTTATAGAAATTTTTTGAAATTTTATGTTCAATAGAAATTTTCTTATAGAAATTTTACTGTGGTGACAGATTTTTTCTCAAAATTTTATTTCATAGAAATTTGTCATTTATATCTTAGAAATTTTTGCAAAATTTTATTTTATAGAATATTGTTAACAATTTTATTTCTTATAGAGAAAATGTGTGCAAATTTTATTTCTATAGGAAAATTTTGTCAAAGATTCTATTGCTACGTGAGGAAACGTTGCAGTGAAACTTTAGTTGTCTACTAGAAAGTTTTCGTCCAGAAAATTTAATTCTTAGAAAGTTTGTCAAACATTTTACTTCCGTAGAATTTTCAAGGGTTTTGATTTCTATGAAAATTTTGTCAGAAATTTTTAGTCTATAGAAATTTTTATAGAAATTGGTATGTCTAAGAATTTTTTCTTCAAATTTATTGTCTACAAAAATTTTGTCAGAAATTTTACTATTTCTAGAGAAAATTTTGTCAAATTTTATTTCTTAAGAAAATTTTGTGCAAAATTTTATATTTCTAGAGAAAATTTGTCCATGTTTTATTTCTATAGAAAATTTTATGTTCTATAGAAATTTTGGTAACATTTATTCTGTAGAAATTTTGTAAATTTTAGTTCTATAGAAAATTTTGTCAAAATTTATTAGTCTATAGAAAATTTTTGTCAATTTTCTTATTGCTGTAGCAAAAGTTTTGCCAGAAGGTTTTAGTTCTGATAGATATTGACCT
>PGFW01017819.1:262-15648 GCA_003123925.1 Haematobia irritans | reverse complement strand
TTTTTTTTTATTATTACCTTGCTCATGCTGGGAAGTGGTGATAATAGACCAATGCGAGAGAGTGAGAGGAAGGTATACGAATCAGGGGATTTGCATTCATCCATCATTAGTCGTTGTCATCGAATTGAGGAGGTCGTCACCACCGTTTACCTTTATCACCATAATTAGCAAAAAGTGTGGAAAAAGATTAATGGGCCTGATTTGTTGTGATATTTTGAGACGAACAATTGGTCCAATAGGAATGTGACTTTATTGTTTGTTCTTGGCGAAGGATCATCCTTGAATAATGTCATTTATTTGATTATCTTCTCTTAATGACCATGATTAACATGGACATAATGAGGATATTCAATCAGTGGGCACAACTGCCCAGTGGAATACTGAAAAGTGAATTCATTTAATTTGTTTTGTGGCAATTTTCCATTGCTCTCCACGTTTTAGTGAAGTAAGGTCTGAAAGGACTAATTGCTTAAGCTAATGGCTATAAGTAGTGAGTATGCATGCATTTGATTCAGTGCGCCACCAAGAGTCGCAAATTATGGTCAAAACGTGTGCTTGGCTACCGGTCATGAAAAAGTGTTGCAGCATATCACGCACATCATTATATCAAAAATGAGTGTAATTTGACAACCCGGTGTTTAGTCGAACAAAACCTGTAATCACAGAAGGCTGTAGACCGACTACACCATCATCAATAATAAAATCAACTCGGTATTTGGCCAAGAACTTTATAAGGCAAAAAAAAAAAAAAAAAAAGGAGAGAGATTTTTACCATCAAAAATCGTCAAAATGACGAAAAATCGTCAGAAGTGCACGCTGATCCCTAAGTGATACAATTTTCATCGTTGCTATCACTCTCGAACCATTCTAAAGAAAATATCTACTATTTCCAATGTTTTCTTTTAAGTCGATTCTGATCATATTAGTATCAAATGATCGCAATTGAAAAATAGCAAAAGTGGTCCAAAAGGCCATTTTTCACTTTTTGTGTTATTTTAGTATTCTTAATAAAAACAAAACAAACGTTTGTCTAATATTTCGTTTAAGAGGAAAATATTTTCTCCACACTGTGCAGGTTTATATTGTGTTGATTAACATTTTATTGTTTCGTTTATAAACCACATTTTTTGCTGTATACTGTGTTCTTCCTAAATCAGTGTGCTTTATTGAAAACAATTGATTTAAAAACTCGAAATGTATATCAATACGTTGGACCTATTCCATCCATGTTAAGCATTTACCCTCTCCCCGGCATTATAAATTAGATATATTGCATACAATATAATTTATAATTTTTTCCAAATTATATCTATAAATTCAGTTATGATTATTATTTTTTGTTTTGATTTGACTGCATTTCTTAAATTCATTTATCCCAATGTAAACCAAACAATATTTAGTTAACATATATATATATTTTTTTTTCGTTTGTTTTGTTATTATATATTTATTAAAAAAACCATCAGTTATTAAAAAATAAACAAGAGCTTTTTCAGCTATTATTACCAAAATGCCACTGTTTACGAAGTAAGTGCATTATTTTGTAGGCTATGGCCATAAAATTAACCGATAAAGAGAAGAAGGGGGGCATATAAAAATTTATCAACCCCAAGAGTGTAGAAGCTTGGTGACTTTGACTTCATGTCTTGAAATGTGACGAATCGTTCGAGTGTTGATCATGTCATTAGCAATCATGTTGACGTTGATGTTCTTGAGATTTTAATGAAATCGTTCATATTTCTTTTCCTCCTTCCAATCTCCACCGGTTCCTGCCACCTACCACCAATATCAGATCGTTGGTTAGATACGATGCAAACCAATTTGCCGATATAGAGAGGAGGAGAGTGTTCGGTGCAATGCAAGACCCAGCAGTCGGCATATGTGGTATGAGGCATGAATCGCAAGAGAATGTCCCTCCGAGCATCCATCAGCCTCGAGAGTGTGTGGTTTATATGATTTTTGAATGCATAATGCAGGGTCCTCTCTTGGTTGTTTTTGTTTATTGTACGAATGCAACAACAATAATATTTAATGCATTTATAAATAATTTTTATTGCCAGTCATAACACTCACAATAAAATCCAAGAAATGCATCAGAAGACGCCATTAAATAAACAACATTAACATTTTCTCCTCTCTCTCTCCTCAACCCTAACCCCGACACGATCATTTGACAGTGACAATTAATAAACGGCAATCCAGGCGTTCAGCACGTTTTAAACTCGTCAAAATGTAGACAATCCATCTCTTGGACAAATACGTCTTAAATATGTGAAATATACAGAATTTTTCAATTTGCACATTCTAGGGGAAATTTACATTACGATACTTCCTAATTCCAAAATGCACCATCATTGAAGGCGAAACCATGAATCTTTGCAATCTGATTTAACTAAAGATCATTCCGAAAGAGGAAGTTGCTACCATTCATTGGGACGAACTAAGCGCTTCAGTAAAACCCATTAAGACTTTGCGCCGATATAAATCGTAATCGATGTTTTGGTTTTTTTTTTTTAAATTATTGGTTGATACCGAAATATTTATGTTTTTTTTTTTCATAAGCAAGATAGAATATTTCTATATAAATTTTTGTGTTATAATGTTTTTTGAAAATCGGTCGAAAAACGAAAATTTTATAAAAAAAAATCCAACCAAATTTTGTCATTGGAACAATGGAAATGTTTACTAATAGTATTTCGTTATTCAATATAAAAAAAAACATTACAACAACGAAAAGTTTCATTGTATTTTTGAACTTGTTTCGTTGGCTCAATTTAATCTTAAAAGTTTGTTAATAATTACGAAATAAAACACATTCTTGAGTTGTCATAAACTATCGACCAATTTACTCTCCTCTTAGATTGTGTTTAAGAGTCAAATAAACATACTAAGAATATCGTATGGCGTCTGCTTATCATAAAATTCGAGTATTTTTCTTGAAGTGCCTTTAGCAAACATATAGGATTTGTTTTTTGTGTGCTAGGCTCGACCGAAAAGCCGTATATCCGGCTTTCGGCTTAAATTCAATTCTCTCAAACATCCAAATCCCGCAATGTGATTTTGTCTATATACAAAAAATTGTAGTCTTTTGGCGCAGTTTCGAGCTATCTTTTAAGAAAAAAACAAAAACAAAAAAATATACTCGTAGTCTTTCTTATCTTATTTTGACTGCAAACAAAAATTTTTTGTTTGTTTCATTTTTTATTTTTCCCGCAGCCCAATGAATATTATTCCATATGTGTAAGTATGTCTCAAAAGTGTATAGAACTAACGTGGGTTCAATGTAAAGCTAAAGCAGAAGAAATTTCGTAAATTCGAATGGCAAATAGTTTATAAGGTCGCATGATTTGGCACCAACGATATATTTTCTTTACTTTTAGTTATTTTTCTTTTAATGATAATGAAAAGTTTCGTAGAATGGCACGTTAAAAAGAATCAATGACATTACATTTTCCGTTTTAACAACGCGGCTGTGGAAAATCTCAATGTAAAGTTTGAATACAATTAGTAAATTTCGACGCATGCTCTGTGCCATCACAATTTTTTCCGTGTGTATGGGTATGTAGCTCTTAACTGTAACTTTTGGTATGAACATAGTTCCAATTCCCATTAAATGACTTACCGTCTTTTTGGATAACGAAAACAAATCATCGAGAAATTCTTTGCGCTTTGGTCATCGTTGATTTAGTATAAGCTGAAATAGTAGAATAGAAATTGGAATAACAATTAGAATGAATAGTTATTGACTTTGTAGCAAATCGTAGATGCTTTGTCTTTGTTTGGGTGGAGAAATTGAAAGAACCTTTTGTTTGGAAACAAACAAACCCTCACACAGAGAAACAGAAGAAAAGAATATAACACAAATTTAAACGGTGTTCTGGTCCAACAAATATGATTTGCATTTATGAACATCAGGGCGCATCCGCCTTCCAATTTGCTTCAATGGCTCGAACGCGACTCGTAAAATTGGCGACAAAACACCGGCCACAGACCACAGCAGAAGAATCTCCTATCAGAGTGATATTTTATGGTGATACCCATGCAGACCCACACAGTAGCAAGGAGTGTTACGCAAGCATTCGTAGGTTTTTTTTATTATTACCTTGCTCATGCTGGAAGTGGTGATAATAGACCATGCGAGAGGATGAGACGGAAGTATATCGATCAGGGGATTTGCATTCATCCAATCATTTAGTCGTTGTCATCGATTGAGGAGTCGTCCACCGACCGGTACTTTATCCCATAATTAGGCAAAAAGTGGGAAAAAGATTAATGGGACCTGATTTGTGTGATATTTTGGACGGCAACAATTGTCCAAGTAGGAAGTGATTTATTGTTTTTCTTGGCGAAGGATATATCCTTATGAATAATGCATTTATTTGATAGCTTCTCTTAATACCAATGAATTGACATGGACATAATGAGGTATTCAATCAGTGGGCACAACTGCCCAGTGATACGAAAAGGTGATCAGTTTAATTTGTTTGGTGCAATTTTCCAATTGCTCTCCCACGTTTATGAAGTAAGGTCTGAAAGGACTAATGCTAAGCTAATGGCATGAGTTGAGTATCAGGCATTTGATTCAGTTGCCCCACCAAGAGTCGCAAATTATGGCAAAACGTGTGCTTGGCTACCGTCATGAGAAAAAGTGTAGAAAAATATCACGCAGCATCATATATCAAAAATGATGTAATTTGACAACCCGGGTTTAGTCGAACAAAAACTGTAATCGCAGAAGCCGTAAGACCGACTACACCATCATCAAATAATAAAATCACTCGGTAGTTTGGCCAAGAACTTTATAGGCATTCCATCCGCTGAAGATCAAATACTGATGTTTTTTTTATGCTAATAAGGTGATAACAAACCATTTATTAACCACCTTGAACAATTTAGCCAGCTTTCCATGTGTTCCCTATACGGAAGAGTTAGACTTCAATTCACAATGACATTGTTAGAAAAATAGGTTTCATAGTTCCGACATATAAAAACTGTTGTTAGGGCACATTTTGTTAACACAAATATTTAAGTGCAAACATGTAAGTTCCCTAAACTACACTAAATTTTGGAACGGCATATGTTAATAGTTCAGGAAATTTGATGTTTGGGGCATTGCATGGTTTCCATAAAATTATATGTGTGATGTAAACATATATAAATTACAAATTTCGATACACATAGGATATTATTGTGATCAGTGCTGACGCTACAACTTCAATCGAGTATTTTGCGTCAATTTTCACCAAAATTTACTCGTCACTCCTCCTCCCAAAAAAATACTGCTTCACTTTTATCTGCTTCAAATTTTAAATTTTCCCCATAATTAGCTAAATGTGTTTCCTATCCTTTAATTACGATAACATAGCGGTTTTAAATCCAGTGAGAAATTATTAACCGATTTGGACAATTTTCATATACTTACGCCATGTACCAAATTCAGCCGGATCGGATGAAATTGGTTCTCCCCCTTAGGCTCCGCAAGCAAATTCGGGGATTCAAGTTTTATAAGGGGGCTATATAAGTACAGAAAGGATCGATTGACCAATTTTCATGTTGATTAGTAGATAATATGCTGAAACCATGTCCAAGATTTCAGCTGGATCGATGAAATTTGCTCTCTTAGAGTCCCCGCCAAGCTAAAAATTTGGGTCCGTTTATGATGGGCTATACGTTAAAGGGAGCCGATATGCCATTTGGCAATCCATCCCGACCTACATAATTAACAACCGCCTTTTAAAACCTTTTTTTTGGGGTGCCAAGTTCAAGTCGATGCTCTTTCGTCGGAAGAGCGATGATTTCAACAGACGGACGGACATGCTCAATCGACTCAGATTTCACCCAGACCCAGAAATAATATATACTTTATGGGGTCTTAGAGCAATATTTCAGATGGTTTAGCAACGGAATGACTAAAGTTATAGATATACCCCCCATCCTATGGGGAATGGGTATAATAAAATGAATTCTATTGTTTGTTTCAAAAATGTATGCTACTTCAATTTATTCAATTTAAACTCCACTTTTTCCAAAATCTTACTTCACTCCAACTTTTCCACTAGTGCAGCACTGTTGTGATATTTTATTCAGAGAGCGACGAGAAGAGAGAGAGAGAGATCAACGAAAGAAATAAAGATAAACCGGAGGTTGACAAGATATCTAATTAACACAGCGAGAGGAATCAAAGAGAGCAATTTCAGTGGAAACCGCTATGATTGTTCGAAAAACTTCTTTATGATAAGGCCAAGAAAATGTTATATGCTTAAAGTCTAATATATTAATTGATATTAGAATAAGTATCTGATAAGAAAATAGAGATTCGAAACCAAAGAGAAAATAGACATTGAAAAAACAAAGGGCATGTGTTTTTCGTCTTGAGAGCAGCATTTTACGTATGTGTGGACTGTGTTTGTTTAATTATTTTGGCGTTATGGTGCATTCTGTCAAAAAGAGACCGGAACGTACGAGGAGTAAGTCAAAACATTCAAGGCAAAAGGAAATTAAAGAAAAAACGGTGTAAATATACACAAATTACAAAGGGATCTTCATAAAAATAACAAAGGGCATTATACTCTTTTTGAGTTGGGACACGTAACATGAAAAAAGGGAGGAATAATGAAAGATTAAAAACAGTAAACTGTATAAGAACAAGAGTTAAGTTCCTCTTAATTAAATAAGTAGTCAAAGAGGTTAACGGACAACCTTCAAGTATAAAACGGCATTTAAGTTGCAGGCAAAGCATTTGAAAAGTTTATTTCTTTTGGAATGAATTATAAAAGAAAAGGTAAAAGGCAAAACAGGGTCATTTTAGAGCGATAATGGCCCAACTTAATACGCTTAAATGTAAAAAATTAAATTAAGTACAAAAAATGAATAAGTTTTAAAATGCATTTAAAATGGTGTTAAATGCTGAGTAAAAAACTGTTCACAGCCAAATAAAATGGATGTGTATATTATAAAATTATTTATGTATGATTTATACTCGACTCACGTTCTTCTTTTGTATAGAGTTTTTGAATTCCTTCCAAAATTCAAAACTTTTAACCAAAAGCATTTTTTATTACAAACATTGTTATTTTTGGCTAAATAAAAAGAATAATATTTTACCAAAAGGCTTCGAGTCCATTTCCGTTTTATATCCGAAGCACTGATTCTGACTGTAAATCTTTAATAACCCTACATTTCGAAGGTTTCATTATAAAATTAATATAGTATGAAATATAAAATGTATGAATAAAAAAAAAAAATTGTGTTGATCGAGGGATTGAACCCAACGTACCCTTGCAATGTACTGCAAGACATGCTAACCACCTGCTCCACGTTCCACACATGGCTAATGTTTCTGTTAAATAATGATTAATGTAAGTGGCATGGGCTGCGTGGCGCTTGCAAACATATGATATATATGAATCGTTTTTATTACGATAATTCTACAGGGCTATACTATTCTACGGTGGGCGGTGTAGTTGTGTATTGGGTGCTTACAAGACTGTTATGGTCCTCGGTTCGATTCTCCGTCCAGCGAAAGGCTCAAATTTAAAAATTTATAAAGTGAATAATTTCTTCATACATATATTTGTAATTACCAGAAAAAGTGCCAGGAACTAAAAATTTTCGTGGAAGTGAAAATTAATGAGAATGGCAATCCTTCTTTGGGAAAATTTTTCCCCAAACCGAGAAGTTTCCCAAGTAGGATTTTTTAGGGTGTTCACATTCAATAAAGTATTAATGTTTGGCATACCACACTAATCTCGGCACTGGTGGCTTATTTGTTTTTTTTAAATTATGTTCTTATAGCTTGTTGGAGTGGATGCCAATTAATTTAGGTAGACCAAAACAAATCAACATATACAAATATGCAGTGGTCTTTTCTGCATAAGTGATTGTGAGGTGAACAGAGATGGCGAAACCATGATTGAGTAATCAAAAAGATTAAAACGTTGAATGACATATACGCTGGATCTAAACGTAAAATACATATAAATGTCATAAACCCTACATTCGGGATTTCTTAAATCGATTTTACATATTATTCTCAATTTCATACATATTTATTTGGGAAACTTTCTCTCATAAGAAAATTATTTTTTATATAGAAACATACCTTGAAAAACTTTCCGAATTCAACTACGTTTCAAATCGGGTCCGAGCATAAGAGTTTTCATGACGCGTGAATGTCAATCTTCAGGACTTTGGCTGTTGATGTTTCATAAAGATCGGGTCTGGAACTAACATTTTATTTTCTGGCCAAGATTAAGTCAATGATAAATTAAAAATTACTAAAAAGTAAAAGTAATTTTAAAAGCCTAAGTATTTACATAGATTAGACACTTTTCGACGTACTAGTTAAAATACGTCGTAAATTATGCAAATACATCGCATTTTTCGACAGACCATCTCTGGAGAGGAAGCTACTGATACCGTATACACTGAAAGAAGAGTTTTCTTTCTTGAGAAAAGAAATTTCAGACAAAACTTTGTTTTCTGAAAATTCTTTTGACGCTACAAAACTTTATTTAAAGGCAAATAAAAACATTTAGGAACAATCGTTGAATCACTATATACATAAATTTATGGGTTTTATTTGCCCCTAAATGAAAATTAGCTGCAAACAAAGGGAAATTTCGTTTTCGGATGATTTTTTTTCCTTTGGGTGAGCTGGTCTAGTATTCTATCATACACCAGCAAAAAACTATTTTACCAAATAATCGTTTTAAGTAAGATATTGCAAAGTTTGTAAGGCGATTACTATGAAATGGACAAATACTTGTTTCAGTTTTGCAAGAGCACAGGAACTGATAGAAAATTTTCATTTCTGAGGAACGCAATGTAGACCAAGGCAAAGTTTTCTTTTGACGCTAAAAAATTTTTCTTCAATTTAAAATTAAATTCGGGATAATCTGCTCTAAACGAAAGTACTGTTAACGAAGGGCAATTTCGTTGTCCTAAAATTTCGTCCGGAGGAATGTATTCTTTCTTGGGTTATGAGGAAATTAATTTCATGAATCGCATTGGCCAAGAGCTAAATGTAAACATGGACGAGATATGTTAGGCAAACAAATGTTAGTTTGTGAGAAATAAATCGAATAAGTGTGGATTGAGGCAGGTGTTGGCATGTCCGTAGACACCAAAATTCTCTTGGCGGGAAGTTTACCTTCAACTTATCCATGCTTTTGCTGGGAGCTTGGTTCGAATTTCACTTTCTTGATCATTCCTTATCGAAAAACATGTAGAAGTCGTATAGTCTGCCCGTTATATAAATTATACATTATATTCAGAGTAAAGATAAACAATTTTACGAAAGATTGGAACTTGAGCTTCAACAGGCCATAACCGATTATTTCTTACCACGTATAAACAGAATGGTAATCTCAATCCTATCGTCGGATGTATATAACAAATTGAAGTGGTTTGATTGTACACCAGTTTTCTTAACTAAAAGTTCCTTTGGCCCGCAATTAATCAGGAAAAGGTTCAAGCATAAGATACTTTCATAGGGGAACATTAATAACAATGCTTGCGCGACATGTTTTTTATGTGAAACAGTAACATTATGCGTTAAGGCTATGTTTTAGGGCCGGCTTTAGCTATTAGCTCGCTTAGACTATCAGCTCTTGGTGATAAAACAGTTTATCTTAAATTAAATTTGAATCCTAGGATCGAATAGGATAAACATCCACTGAAAATTATTTTTTCTTCATATTAATCACGCAAAAATAAATTGAAGCTAAAGATTTTGTGGAAAAGCTATCATGCGCATTGCTGGTTTTTAATTATCTTCAATAAAACACAATAGAACGCCTATGAATATATGGTGGTCAACTTGGAGAACATGTTACTGTCAAACATATATTTTGTGTGTAAAAACCATTGTATTAATGGGCTTCATGGCAAGCTTCCCATAGTGTAAGTTTGTAAACAGCATCAGACATTGTAGCATGACCAATTGTTGGAATACTACACTGACCACACAGGCATCGAAGTCTACATATGAATTCATATTTTGTTGGCTATCCGCCGTTGGAGAAGTCTGTCATAAAAGAAGAAGTGAAATCAACTGTAGGCAGGAATATCTTAATAGGCCATGCATAACAAAATTATTTAAATCAATCAACATGTTTGGATTAAGCGTAACTAGAATAATGCCTAACGAAAATAGTGCCTTTATAGAACCCAAATGTGTTTTTTGTTCAAGTGTAATATTTGAATTGATGCTATTAAGATATTCTGCATCCAGGTTGATTTCACATCTTATTGACAGACCTCCAACGGCGAGATATGCCAAACAAATATGAAATTCATATATGTAGACATTCGATGCGTGTGGTAGTGATATTCCAAACTTGCATGTACAACTGTTGATGCGTTACAAACATACTACAAGTGGGATGCTTGCCATGGGAGCAATTAAATCACAAAAAATGAGTTTTTACACCCCACCAAAACTAATAGTTTGAGTAACATGTTCTCCAATTAGAACAGCCATATAGCTCTAGATTTTAATGTGTTTATTGAAAGATAATGAAAACCGACAAAATGGATGATAGCTTTTCACAAAAATCAATTTAGGCATTCAAAATTATTGCGTGATTGAATTGAAGAAAATAGATTTGTCAGTGGGAGTTTATCCTATTGATCCCTAGATTCAATTTAATTTAAGAGTAAAGCTGTATCACAATGACGAAATAGTCTAAGCGAGCTAATAGCTTAAAAGCGGGGCTACAACATACGGGTGGCCTAAGAGCATAATGTACTGTTTCACATAAAAAACCATGGCGCGACAAAGCATGTTATATGTCCCCCTCATGAAAAAAATATCTTTATTGCCTGAAAACCTTTTCCTGATAAGGCCCAAAGCAACTTTTGTTAGAAATGGTACAATCAACCACTATTGGTATAATACGCTCCGACGTAGGATTGAGATACAATTCTGTTTATAAGGGTAGAAATATGGAGGGCCCTGTTGGAAAGCCAAGTCACAATCCTTTCGCTAAATAGTTTATTTTACTGAATATATGTTACATTATATAACGCAGACTACTAGCGACTCTACATGTTTTCGAATAGAATGCATAAGAAGTGAAATCACCCTAAGCTCCAGCAAAAAGCTGGATAAGTTGAGGTAAAAACTTCCCCGCAAAGAGAATTTGTGTCATACGGACATGCCAACACTGCTCAACACACGTATCGTGTTTATTTCTCACAAACTACATTGTTGCTCATTAGATCTCGTCATGTTTACAATTAGCTCTTGGCAATGGACATAGAAATAATTTCTCATACACCCAAAGAAAAATACTGTCCTTCGGAAACGAAATTTTAGACCAAACAAATTGCCCTTTCGTAAAAGTATGTTTCGTTTTAGAGCAGATGTAATCCGAATTTAATTTAAATTGAAGAAATTTAGCGTCAAAGAAAACTTGCTTGTCTAAACTTGCCGTTCCTCAGAAAAGAAAACTTTCTATAGTCTTGCTCTTGCAAACTGAAACACAGATTCTCCATTTCATAGTAATAGGGCTTACTAAACTCTGAACTAGATCTTACTTACACGATATTTGGGTAAAAATAGTTTTGCTGGTCTCAGATAGAAGCCTACACAGCCACACCCAAGAAAAAAAATTCATCGAAACGAATCCTTTGTAGCAGAATTCATTAGGCAAAAAACCCCATATTTTATGATAAGTATTCAACGTTGTTCCTAAATTGTATTTTATTTGCCTTTAAATAAAGTTTTGTAGCGTCCAAAAGAATTTCAGAAAAAAACAAAGTTTTGTCTCCAAAATTCTTTTCTCAAAAAAGAAAAACCTCTTCTTTGCAGTGATACGGGTATCGTAGTACTTCCTCCCTCCAGAGATGATTCTTCGAAAAATCGATTGTAATTTGGCAATACATTTACGACGTATTTTTACTTACGTCCGAAAATGTAGTAAATCTATGTAAAATAACTTATTTGAAATATTTTACTTAAAAATTTTATATTCTATCCGTTGACTTAATCTAGCAAGAAAAATATAATGTTGTCCAGACCCGACTTTATTGAAACATACAACAGCAAAGTTGAAGATGACATTCTCCGCTGTCATGAAAACTCATTATCTCGACCGCGATTTGAAAACGAGTTGAATCGAAAGTTTTCCAAGTGTATGTTCATATAAAAAAAATAACATTTTCTAGAGAAAAGTTCCAAATAATGATGTACGAATATTGAGAAAATATTAGAAACTGAATTTAAGAATCCGTGAGGTTTAGGAATTATATGTATTACGTTGATCGATATTTCATTTTCAACGTTTAACCCCCTTTTTGATCTCGAAATCTAAAAAAATGGCATTTCGGAATAAATCTCTGTTCCACTCACAATGCACTTTGAATAACGACTCAGAGTATTTTGTCAACATTACTTTGTTGCTACACCCTTCAAAAAAAATGGCCTCTCTAACAATGTTCCAAACATATTTAGCAGGAATTTTTTTGAACTGCCGAAACATTATAAATTTTGTTAATGTGAACAATATATTTGGAAAGAATTTCCCCAAGAAGGATGCTCTATTCCTAGCATAATTTTCACTTCCACGAAATTTTTTAGTTCTTCTGGGCACCTTTTCTGTAATCACAGAATAATGTTGAGAAAATTTTCAGATTTTATACACTTTTCTAAATTTTACCTTCGCCTGGACGAGAATCGAACCCGAGGACCAATACAGTTTGTAACGCCATACACACACACTGAGCCTACGTAAGCTGTGATATCACAGTAAACAAATTTATCCGTTAAAATTCATAAGACATGTTTGGCAGCGCCCACGAAGCCCATGCAAACATTAAACTATTTTATAACATGAAACATAAACATGTGTTTGGCAACGTGGAGCAGTGGTAGCATGATCACCAGGTACCTGCAAAGGGCGGTGCGTTCAATCCCTGTCGAAACTTTTTTTTTTGATCACTTATGATTTTATTCTTATTAATTTTATAATGGAAACTCGGAAATGAGGTGTATTAAAAGAATTTTACAGGTCAAAAACAGTGCTGAATATAAACGAAATGGACTTGAGCTTTGGATATATTTTTTTTTTTATGCAAAAATAACAATTTTTGTAATAAAAAAGTAGTTTTTTGCTAAGAAGTTTGAAATTTTTGGGAAGGAATCAAAAAACCTACCAAAAGAAGACGTGGAGTCGAGTAAAATCATACATAAAAATTTTAAAACCACATACATTTATTTAGGCGCGTGAACAGTTTTTACTAGCATTATAACACCATTTAAATGCCATTTAAACTGTATATGTTTGTACTTAATTTTAATTTTTTAAATTTTAAGGCCTATTAGAAGTTGGCCATTATCGCTCTAAAATGCACCCACTGTTTGCGTTTACTTTCTTGTAATTAATTCATTCCTAAAGAAAATAATCAAATTTTTCAAAACTCGAACTTCAATGCCCGCTTATTTATTGAAGGTTGTCGTATACTCCCTCTTTGACTACTATTATATAAGAGGAACTTAAACTTTGTTCTTATACAGTTTACTGGTTAAATTTTTCAATATCTCCCTTTTTTCATTTTACTGTCCCAACTCTAAAAAGAGTATAATGCCCTTTCGTTATTTTTATGAATATCCCTTTGTAATTTGTGTATATTTTCCACCGTTTTTTTTTTAATTCTCCTTTGCCTGAATGTTTTGACTGAATAACTCCTTCGCTTACGTTCCGGTCTCTTTAACAAACCGAAAAAAGTGCACCCATAACCAAAATAATATAAACAAAACACATGTCCACACTACGTAAAATGGTGCCTCAAGACGAAAACACATGCCTTGTTTTCAATGTCTATTCCTTGGTTACGAATCTCCCTATCTCTTTATGCGAATACTATCAATATCAAATAAATAAATTAAGGACTTAAGCATTAACATGTTTGCCTTAATCATAAAGAAGTTTTCGAAACAACTAATAAGCGGTTCAACTGAAATTGCTCTCTTTGATTCTTCCATCGCTGGTAATTGAATATCTTTCCGTCAACCTCCCGGTTCTATCTTATTCTTCTTGATAGCTCTCTCCTCTCTCTCCTCCGTCCTCGAATAAAAATATCACAACCCAGTGCTGCACCTAGGAAAAATTGAAGTGAAGAGATTGTTGGAAAAAAGTGGAGAAATTCGAATAAATATGAAGTGGGCCATACATTTTTGAAAACAAACAAGTAGATTCATTTATTATCCCCTTCCACCATATGGGATGGGGTATATAACCTGTCATTCCGTTTGTAAGCACAATGCGAAAAGATGTTGCCCTAAGACCCCATAAAGTATATATATTCTGGGCGGGTGAAATTCTGAGTCGATCTGAGCATGTCTCCGTCTGTTGAAATCAGCGCTACTTCCGAACGAAAGAAGCATCGACATTGAAACTGGCACAAGTAGTTGTTAATTGATGTAGCGATGGTATGTGCAAATGGGCCATATCGGCCACTTTACGGATAGCCCCCCATATAAACGCGACCCCCAAATTTAGCTTGAAGGACTCTAAGAGAAGCAAATCATCCGATCCAGCTGAAATTTGGTAGCATGAGTTCAGCATATTATCCTCTAACAACATGAAAAATTGGTCCCAACATCGATCCAATAATATAGAATAGGGCCCCCCTTATAACTGATCCCCCCGATTTGGCTTGCGGGCCTCTAAAGCGAACCAAAGTCTCATCCCCGATCCGGCTGAAATTTGTACATGGGTAAGTATACTGGAAAAATTGGGATCCGCAAATCGTTAATTAATCAATGATTAACCCGCTATGTTCATCGTAATTAAAGGAAATGAGAAAAAACATTTAGGAAATGGGGAAAATTTAAAAAATTTGAAGCAAATAAAAAGTGAAGCGAGATTTTGGAAGAACGAGTGACGAAGTAAATTTTGTAAAATGAAGCAGAATACTTCCGATTGAAGGAGTACCGGCACAACGATCACATACATATATAGATTATGGTGTACTCCCCCCGAGAATTTGAAATTAGTATATGTTTACGCAATTCACACATAAAATTTTTTTTATGAAAACATGCATGCCCCAAACATAATAGTATTGGCAACATATTAACATTGCGTTCCAAACATTAGTGTTAGTTTGGGAAGCATTACATGTTTGCACTTAAAACTATTCGTGTTAATAAAATTGTGCCCTAAACACAAAAAAAATTTTTTTGGGTTTATGTCGGAACATATGAAAAACATATTTTCTAACATTATTTGAATTGAAGTAACTCATTCCCGTATAGGACCAGACCATTTGGAAGCTGGCTAAAATTTGTGTCAAGTGGTTTTGAATAAAGTTGGTTATCACTTCATTAGCCATTAAAAAACAACATCGTATTCGTGAGCTCAGCGGATCGAAGCCTTATA
>PGFW01017781.1:2194-12346 GCA_003123925.1 Haematobia irritans | reverse complement strand
CAAAGAAAAATTGAATTTCTAGGTCCAAAGTCATGTACGAGTATCATACAGGCGCGTGTTATACCCAACAAGTATCCCGATTGGATGACGAAAGAGGTTCCCAAAAGCTTACAATCAAAGAGTGTATTGCTGTGGAAATTTCCAACCCAACCCGCTTGGTTAGAAATTTAAAGAGACTATGCATCATCAGGCTTTCGATTGGAATTCGTTGAGGCAATAATTCCCCTTGGTAGCAGGAGAAACAGTCCTCATTTGAGGCCATCTGATATATACAATATTAAAGTAATTGTACAGGATGAAGGGGAGAATACAAGCAATCAAATTCGAAATATTCTAGTGAATATGAGGAGGTATTGATTCATGCGATGACTCGATGATGGCTACGTTTCTAGAGCCAAAAGTTGTCTATGAAAACACGACATGCGATAGATCATGAATCGATTACAATCGCAAGGTATTGTTAAGCTTGCGCGAACAACTCTAAGGATTCAAGACAAATATGAGTAATGCCCCCAATGCTCCCAGCCAAAATCCAGCCATCTAAACGATTCCTCGTTCTTCTTCACTCCCATGCCCGATACCGAATCCTCGAGAAGCTTGTGAACATATAAAAGTCTGGAAAATATCCATGTTACAGATAATTTCGTGCCATTGCTTATTAACACAATTGGAAGAAATATCTCAAGAAACAGTAAAAATTAATAAGTAAGCATCTATTATTATAAGTGATTTAATTACAATCATCTAAAAAATCTTTGTTGTGTGCACAGATAATTCAGACGCCGTCGAGTAAGAGGAAACACAAAACTATGTGAGGTGAATGTAAGCCGAATATGTCTTTATCTTATGAAAAGGCCAAAATTTCGCGACCCGGGTAAAAGGCAGTGTGATATCCATATTAAGTCCTTTGATAACTAAAGACCAGGGAATAGCCAATCTATTTATGGATACGACTGACAGTCAAATTTTTGTCAGCCGGCGGCGTAGACCGACTCCATTTTTGTCGACGGATACCGATTCCTGTGTGCCAACGGAGACAGCTTCGCCACTGTAAGCACGCAAATGTGTCCAGCGTATTTGGCTAATTAGTCAATTAAAAAATAAAACTTAATTAATCCGAACCGTTGTGAGATCCAAAAACCAACCTAAATTAAATTGAAAATTTTAACTCCCATATCTGTTGGTCTGAATTTAGAATCAATAGATATTGGGTGAAAGAATTAGTTTTTGCAACAGAAATGGGAAAATTTTGTAGATTTCTTCAGATTTTTTGGGTCCGATTTTATCGGCGGCGGATCGACTAGCCCAAAATTGGCGAACGACTGGGCCACTACTTCTAAAAGAAGAATAGTGTTGCTATCGTTCCTAGTTCTAAGGAAAAATGCCACATTTTATTGATTAGTATTTATCAGTGTTTTTTTTTTTTTCAACACAAAAACATAAAAAACCTTCTTCAAAACTTTTTGGGTTGTTCATTTATCATTCAATCAAAATGAGGGGAATTCGATAAGAATATTGTATAAATGGCGTCGTCGAGCAATCTCATAATTGATTGAAATACTTTTATATCAAGTGAATAACATTCGCACCTGATTTATATAGCAGATTAATTATCGTCACCAAACATAATGATGACTGGTCGGCCTCGTTCTCTAAATATTTAAAGAAAAATATGTGAATACATAAAAAAATAGTCGATATTCATTTCTTTATTTTCTCAATTTTGCAAATTTAAATATAACCTTAAAAAAACAATTATTTTTTCGCTTAATAACTACACGCTCACCAAAAAATCGCTTCTGTTAACATATACTCCAAAAATATTTTGCTTCAAAGCATATAATTGGTATTGCCAAACATTTATATGTTTGATCTCTTCGCAATATATAAATGTTTTGAAAAGCCATATTGGTCTAAACAATATAATATGTTGGGTAGTCTAGTTCCAAAAACATTTTGTATTTTGCATCCAAAATTCAATAATGTTGTCTTTCCAAAAAACATATGTTATTTTAAAATGTGAACATATAGATATTGTTTAGGAAGCACATTTTGCACCCCAAAAATATTATCATGTTTTTTTTAAAAAATATTAAATCCCAAACAGATTATTGTGTTCAAAATTTTATTTATTTATTTATATATACATCATCAAGAATTATGAAAATAAAACAGGTAATATAGGTGCTAAACACCATAGGTTCTCGACCTGAATGTCCAAAATATTTGTTTTCTGCCCAAATTGTATAGTTCCCCCACATCTTCTCACTTCCACGAGAATTTTTTAGTTCCTTAGCACCTTTTCTGTAATACAAACATTGTAACAGACAATTATTCAATTGTATGATTTTTTTTATTTAATTTTACGCTTTTGCCGGACGGGATTCCGAACCAGCCCCGGAACCACCACAGTTTGTAAGGATGCAAAGAAGTAGCTGATCATTGGCCCAAGGAAAACATAAAATGTTTCATTTTGTAATAACAAGGCAAACAACCACCCAACTTTAATTCAATATCGCTCCCTGTTAAATAAGCGCTCCCCAAGCTACTAAACACATATATGTTATAGGCTATTTCTAAATTAATATAATGTTTGGCATCCCAAGCAATATTATATTACCAAACATTTTATAACTCCCAACTAGATATGTTCTAAACATATTAACATAATAGTCCCAAAACATTTATTGCTAGGTTATGAAACATTATATGGCTTGCACTCAAAAATATTGTGTTTAAATTTTGTGTTTCGCAAACATATAATGTTATAGCGCAAAAACATATGAAAACGTCTTTTTTCATCCCGTGTACGCTGAATAATGTAATTTGGGAACATTCCATTTTAGAACTTCTATTAAATTGTTTATTCTATTTAAAATTACCAAGTCCTGTCCTCCTGGCCATCAGCTAGAGTAAATTCATTAATATAAAATTCGAATTATTCAAATTCATAATACCTTGTTTTAGTTAGTATCATGATATATATCCATATAAAAAACTAATATAACAATATAGTAAAATTATTTTTAATTTTAGTAAGACTGTTTTTTCTGTTACTTTCTTATATTATTATCTAGAATTTAATAGCGTAATATACGAAAAATGCATAATAATCTCCCCATGGTTCCGGCTATTCCGAATCGCAAATCGCATGAATTTATTATTCTTGTAACGAAAAATAGAGATGATCTCGGAGTCCATTAAACACTTTAAATTTGAATTTCTTTTATTAAAAAGAGAACTATATTACCAAGATTTAGGTTGATATAGTTTTAGGGGTTCATAAATGAAAAAGTTTTGGCGATTCCCGAATTTCGAAACATGGGGGATTCCCATTGGTACTGGCTTCATTTTCAACTGTGTACCTTTTTTAACAGCCAGTTCCAGAAATTCCCTTGATATGATGATATGAATTATTTCACTTGCCCGCAATATTAATTAATTTAATACAGTTTGTGACACCAAACCCATTCGAAGGAATCAAATTGTCGATGTAAAATAATTTTTAATATATTAAAAGTTTTATTGGTGTTCTTTTTATTGAAATGTTAATGAGATATTTTTTCCATTGGTATGTAGTGTATGACATCTTTCGCTAATGTTTTTATATTTTTGAAAACGAATAAATTACAAAAATCCGTAGATTTTGTTGGTGAGCTTTCAGATTAGAAATGGGGCCAGTTGCTTTTAATAACAAATTATTGTTTAAAAAAATTTCCAAACCATATTAGTTAATTATTTGTCGTACCATCCAAGGATTTCGGGGCGGAATTTATTCATACAGAAACGCTGACAGCGCAAAGGTACGCTTACCGAGCCGTTTTTGCATTCATAACCATAAAATCGAATTCCTTTGCATGCAGTGTTTTCAAAATATCAAAAATGACTTCTAAAAACAGTGATGACAAAATACTTAAAATGTTTCTTCCTGTTTTTTTTTTTCTTTCCTTTTCACAGTTTCCGATTGTTATAAGAGTCTATGGTAAAGGCCGGTAAATGCACCTTTAGCGAAAGTTTCGGCAGCAAAAAATTATTTAAGTCTAAACAAAAAAAAACAGGGCTGTGTACACAAACCAGCTATCGCTTTTAAATTGTTAATATATGTTCCAAATATTCCTCAAATAAAATGTTTATTATTTACAGAACCCCTTTTAAAACCTTTTTACGCACCCAATGATTGTTTAGCTGCCCAAAATATGCTTTTGTCAACCCTGTATTTTATTAGAGGTGCGTACCGAGCTTAACGAAATTGAACGCTACCGAAAATTTCGTTTCATAAATAGCAATGCATTTCTTATGGGAATGAAATTTTTCGCTAGAGGTGCATACCGGCCTTAACGATGGGAATTAAACGAATATATTACCAGATGTTGTTTATTATTTGAAATTCAAAACGTTTTCAAAGAATTCTTCATGGTATGTTGTTTTCCAACATTTTTTGGTGTTAGAGCGGCCATCTTCATTTTACATTTAAGCTCTCATAATAAATTAGAGACTCTCTTGCTGTAATACTTTTCGCAGTGTGGTATAGTGTAACAGTCATACAATTGGTTGTTCAAAAAACAATGAACAAACAATATCTTCTTTTGCTGTTCTTCGTCCAATCGGAAAAATAAGAGTTCTTTAGTAATTTTGCCATAAGAAAAATTTATGATAAAGTGGAACAATCAAATAGCATAATTGGAAGCTAAAAGGAAGCTGTATTTCTAACATTATTGAGTTGGAGAATATTAACCTATTTTCGCCCCCTCGTCAATTTAATATTGTCTTATTGGAAAAATTTATGTTGCCCGTAGACGTTGTTGGAAGTTGTATAGTAGCCAATTGTATCTTTAAAACTTGTCTCCCGAAATTTTAGAATATTCCCTGCCCTCATTAATAGAAAACACAACATCTGATAAAATGATGACGTGCTCCGTTCTTAATTGTAGTCATGTCGAAAATGTAAAGCTTTGGTTTAAACGCAGCGTATTGGAATTATACATGACTACGAGTCAAGTCGTTCAAAAAAACCAAGTATCAAGAGTTTAGCCCTCAAATTTAATTGCTGCTATTCGGAAGTCAAAAAAATACTCCTCAATCGTGATGCAATTCTGTTTGCCTATAAGTCACTGGGTAAGCGAAATACTACTGCCCCACAGAAATGAAGCTTTCCATGTTCAATGTCTCAGAGCGACAGAAAAGATGGCATTTCTTCGGAAAAGTCATGTACGAGTATATTCAAAGGAGTTTATACTGTAATTATGCCAATTAGGCAAGAAACACTGTCTACAAACAAGGCTTTGGATTAGCATCCTTGTGTATACATTCTTTGATCCTAATGATAAAATGGCCTTCAATAGTTTTCCAAAAGAAAGCGTATGGGATTATTGAATTCGATTTGAAATCACTTAGACGTTGCGTACAACTGAACGAGACAAAGCGTCCCCAATTAAGTGCATCAGATATCGTTGAATATGTGAAGCGTCAAGAGCGACTGGAGGGTATAAGCCAATGTAATGATTCATCATCGTCATACGGAGAAACAAGACAGGGAGAACACATTTTGCCGGACAATGAATTTTATGATGATGACCATGAAAATGAGGATGAACCGAGGGATTGATTTTCGAGCAAAACAATCAACCAAATTATAATCAAAGAGACAAAGAAGGAAGTCAGGGCAACTGTCCCACTGGAGCGCCAACGATCGTTTATGAAATGAATAATCGATGGTGGGACACAGGAAGCATAACAATTCCTATTTCACAAATCATCAAATGATCATGCAAATCATGAATTCTCATAGCGATAGCAATAAACCGCTCCCTCCCAAATCGTGCAATCATTGAACCCATAGAGGAAGCTTTGGAACATTTGGAAATTAACTCCGAAGAATTTGCATGTTGAAGGATAATTTTCGTGGCTATTGGTTTAATTAACTCAACTAGAGCAGTGCTTTACAAAACAATCTAGACAAGCGGAATGAGTTTGCGCTTGGTTCACTAAGCCCGGTTTTTGGTAATCAACAAGTGAGAAACTGTATAAGTAAGTACTAAATATGTAGCTGGTCCATTGCTGCTCACATTCGGGACATCTGTGATTGTCCAACCCGACCATAAGTATAATTTTGATACTGTATCCAATAGTTAATACAACCCCATAGCCCTATTGTATAGTCGGATTGTATAACATCGTATTTGTAGCGCATAAATCCTATAATAATCAGGACCAAGCAGGGTTTAGGCAAAATATATAAGTTGTTCATATTTTATAACAAAATAAAATATAGAAAAAGATAAGGATATTTTATAATTGTTATTATAGAATGATAATAATCATGAATATTCCTCCATTCCTTTTATTTAAAAATAATTGTGTGGTCGTTTTTTTTGTTAGGCTATAATAACAATTGCAAGATGTTTCTCTCCATAAAAAAATTAAACAGCATGAAAATAGATGTTCACCATCATATGTTAGGAAGATCACTCTTAATGAAGGGTATCTTTTCGCACCTACCCCCCATCCGTCATTTGGTATAATTCATAGAATCATCGAATGTTGGGCACAATGGGGGGGGTTAACAGAGCCGACAAGATTATAGAAATTAGACTTTCCCGCTGTGTCCCCAAGAATTTTTCTTAGGTATATACGGACTAATATTTTTCGATACCTTCCAGAAAAATAAGTATGCTATTGACAACAGTTATTACCTACACGATAGATTAAAATCCAGTATGCCTCCCTGCATAAGCAGAAATCCCCTACACTCAAATAAAATTCTTAAAATACACGAAGACGAAATCTGCTTAAACCAGCAAAGTGTCCTAGTATCAATGGAAAGCAGTTGTGTGTTTGTTAAGAATAACAAAGCTTTGTCTCTAATGTGAGAAACTCAATTGCTTCAAAACCAGCAAAAAAAAAAAATAACTTTAGGATCACTTTTAAAATATTAAAAACATGTATTAATAAATATATTTATTTTTCTTGACGTTTCTGCATCATGTTGTCGAGTCTAACGCCATTTTTGCCCTTGCTTGACTCGTGATAGGAGCGCAATATTGATTCCCGATTAACGATTATGTTCTTGATTTGTTTCGCACTGCAATCAAATTTTCTGGCCATTGACTGATAGCTAGGTTTGACTGTATAGGAATCATATGCCCGTAAGACTCTTACCCGATCATTTAGGCTAAGAATATTACGCGTCTTGTAATTATCCCAAAAATTCGCTGGAAGGTTCATTTCAACAGGCAGATGGCGAGTTTGTTAATCCCTCGAATGCAGTTTATAATAAGTCCACAGGGTAGACAGGTAGTTGTTAAGTGGATGTGTGAATGCTTTCGGTCAGTTGTTGTGTGTGTTATCAAGTGCTAGGCCCTCTTTTGTTTGCTGCTCGCTCTTTGATGATCATTAACGACTCAGTGGCACAGCACATTCGATTATTTGAACTACAACAACAATGCAATGATCTCACTGTATGTATCTCTCGACTTACAATGCTAACAGCAATATACGGAACCTTTCCTCCGTGAACAACCTCTATCCACCAAAAATAATACGAGACTAACTGCGCCTTGGCTCTACGGCCTTAGCGCTCATCAAAAAACGAGTGAGCAAACGATCTGAACTCTCGACTCGGCTCGTTGGTTTTGTTTGATGTTCGGCTAACGCTTGTTGTTAATCGAAACGTGACTTGGTGACGGCTAGCTGGCAAGAGGCATTATGACTCTACGTCTTCTCCACCGCACCGGAATTTCAATAACGATGGTCGTGTACCTCTGGAAAAGCTTTCGAAGCGGTTTTTGCTATCTGATATTTTGACATATGATTCGAGAATATTTTGTGCAAAGGCTGGTTGGCCTTACGGTGGTTGTTTTACACTCATCACTTTCATGCTGTATTGTACTTGGACAATAATTCCATAAACACACACCATTTAATTGGTCTAAGGCAGCCCTTATTAAAAATATGGAACAGCTGAAGGCGACCTAAGTTTGAAGGGAAGATCACAATTAACGACTACTTTGCTCCACCAGATCCCATCCTCTTTTGATATACACATGTGGATATGCCTTACTTGCTGCTATGCTTATTACTATCTGTGCTTGTGAATTTTTGTTGGTTGTATATGAGTACTACCTGAGGTTTGTTATGATACACTATACCGATTTTTGAAATTTGTGGATGTTGAGCGAGTTATTAATGTTGATTTGAATGCAGTTCTCTGTGAACTTTCAACTAAACGCATTGTATGTATGTGTTTACAGCAGTTAATTTCCAGTTAGACATCTTTTCAGTAGTGTTTCTCAGATAAATATTGGGAACTATTCAGTATTGAGTTGTGTGAAAGGGATGTATTGATTGAATATATACCGTCTGTGAAGCTATCTCAAGATAGGTCGATAGCTGAATATCCGCAGGCTATCAAAGTTATTTATATAGCTTAATGTAGTACTTAAGTGAGTGAATAAAAACCTAGCAGCCTACAGCGTGTAAACATGTAAGAATTAATAATATAAGTTTAGAGTCGCATTAAATGATAATTAGGGCAAAACACATGTAGAAGAGAACGAGGAAGAATATTAGATACATCATGAAAGGTGTTACTATTGGCAATAAGCTCCAGAGGGTGGGCTCTTGAGTCGAAGTAGCAGATTGTCCGTACTGTCTAAAAAGTAACACATTGTTGTAATCAACAGATCGTAGATTTGTAAGTGGCAAGTATTAGTCACAAAGTCTATCTTCAATTTTTTGGCACGAGGAGTCATAGTGAATTCATGGCACAAAGTTCAATTGTGTTGTTTAGGCTGCAAGATGAAGAAGTAACACAATAAGTTAGAATTATTGCGAATGAAAATCGGTCAGATTTAAGATATTAGCTTCTATATTAATTTAATATATATAATTAATTTACATTTGATTATTAATTATAGTGTTCATTTCAGCACCTGAGGATAATGGAACTTCTTATTGTATATATGGTCCCAGTAAGACAGTATGTTTTAGTTATTTTATATACCTAAATTGCTTAAATTTAATGCTATCAAGAAAGACAAATCTGAGTACTTATAGTCAATTCCTAAATTTAATTGAAATCGCGTTCAGATTTAGATATAGCTCCCATATATATCTATCGCCCGATATGTATCTATATACGTGGCCGCCAGAGCCAGAAGTTTGGTACCCCTAATGGTTGAAATTATGCATCTAGGAAGTAATATAATTTATAGTATGTGTAGTCAACAGTGTGACACATAGATTATCTGAAATCGGTTCAAGATGAGTTAGGATACATTAGCGCCCTCTCATATGTAGATAATATTTGTCGCTCTCTGATTACACCGCTCATATGACCACAGTGCAACCAATCTTTATGTTACTGCCGATTAGTATTTGCAATATATTTATACAGTGAGTATAATAATAATAGTACTATATCAGAGCCACGAAATGATATGGTAGATACTATCAGGTTTCAGATGTGTTGTTGAGAGAGATCGTGAAATTGTTACGTGATGTAAGTAACGATATACTTATATATGGATATAAGTAGTGATTAGCTTACTAACTACTAATCAGAATTTGATTTATGTGGATGATAAGTATGCGTTATGGCCGATGTTTTACTACTCATGGTATGACTCACAGATAGAGATAAATTTTGAATCCGTTGTATTTAGTTAGAGAATTATTTGACACAGGAGACTAGAATTAAGTCTAGGTTAGCTTTATCCTCTCTGCCAATTTGGTTTAAATCGGTTCAATAAGATTCTTAGGTATATAAGCTTCCACAAATTATATATAATAAGAGAGAAGTTCTACCAGATGTAGCGTTATCTATCTGATATGGACTTGAAATGTAGTGTCTACTGTGAGCTCTGGGATAGTACACAACTACGGCTCCCCTAACCTAAAACCTAAACAAATCTCTAATTCCGAATATAGCTTTCGTCCCGATTTACACTCCATATTGACCACAGAGGCCCAATTTTTAACTCCGATTTTAAATCTGATATTTATAGCTGTATATGCGATGCCAGATTATGGTGCGCACAATGCACACGAGATAGTACGTAAATAGCGTATTGTAGCTATGTGTGCTCAACATTTAAGTTGAAATCGTTAGATAGGATTTAGATATAGCTCCCTAATGACGCATGTCGTTGTTTA
>PGFW01017780.1:15783-26906 GCA_003123925.1 Haematobia irritans | reverse complement strand
AGTTAGCTATAACGGAGTTAGTATTGCCCACTAATATTGAGTAGGACGGTGTGCCACGTGAGTAATATTTTTACTCACGCTCAACCGCACACTCACGACTGAAAAATCATACTCACGCCACACTCACGCCACGAACTTATTTTGGTAGGACTCACGCCTCACGCACACTTCACGAAAAGAAAATTTTGTTACTCACGCCACACTCACGCCGAAAACGTCGAAAAATACGTGACTTCACGAAAAATATCTCGTGGACTCACGAAAAATATCGGATTTCACGAAATAATATCGTGACTCATCGAATAATTTTATGCATTAATTTACCTTACCGAAGTGTCTGAAAACATGAAGCATTATTAAAATGCGAGGTGCTTATTAACTCTTAACATCCCAAGGTGTCACTAAAATTGTTATTTGAATGTAACTCTTAAGCGTTTTTATTGTTGTTGAGCGAAATATTTTTCGTGAGTGTAATTTCGTTACTCACGCCACAACTCACGGAAGATATTATTTTCGTGACTCACGCATCACGCACGACATGTTGGTTTGTTAATCACGCTCACGCACACTACGCTGTTGTCATGAGCGTGACTTCACGGACTCACCACGAATCACGAAATTTTCGTGAGTTCACGACATTTCGATGGTCACGTGCACATCTCTAATATGAGCCCGATTATTAAAAAGGAGAAAATCGTTAAATTAGTGTGCGGTAATAAATACAAAGTTTGGTAATAAATCGAGCGATATTCTTTATGTAAGAGCTACAAGTACGTTATAAGATACGACGGCCTTAGTACATTTGAAATTGATAATATTGGCTTAATAAATAAGAGTACTATTGGCAAATTTGGGAAAATCGGAGCGATGCCATATATATGAAGCTATATCTAATCTAAACAATTCGGCATAATATTTTTGCCTGTTTGATTAATAACTCGAAAGGTTACCTTGTGCAAGATTCTGAAGTAAGATCAGTCAAGAAATGAGGCCTGTATGCGTCAAACATATGGTTATTTAGGGGCGAATTTTTCAAAAATCGGTGCATACAATATATGGTAGCTATATCTACATCTGAACCGAATTTTCGATGAAATTTTGACATATAGTAAGTACATAGATGGACTTGGAATCAGCCAACTTTTAGTAATGATCGGTTAATAAATAAGGGTTCTATGGCCCAAATTTCTGGAAAATCGCGGCGTATACATATATATGCGGAGCTATATTCTAAATCTGAAACCGATTCGATGAAATTTGACATATAGTTAGTTTTGCTATAGAGGACTACATTTAGCTAAATTTTGAGTAAGATCGGTGATAAAAAGGGTTTTATTGGCCAAATTTAGAAAAAATTCGGGCGATACATATATATGAGAGCTATATCTAAACTAACCCGATTTGGATGAAATTTTGCAGACTTGAAGGCGATGGAAAGATTACCTTTTGCCAAATTTGGTGACGATCCGTTTGAAAAAAAGGGCAACGTGACCCCATTTGTCGAAATCGCGCAAGAGGTGCTTATTTTGATTCCTATTCCTCCACATTCATGACAGCTCATACAATAGTCATTATACTTCGCACCTCAATAGTTTTTTGCAAAATTCGTCATATCAAGGCAGCGACCGCTATAGCAGATATCAGGAGTGCTAGCTGACGGCCTTGAAGAACACTGCCATATCTCAGTGTCGGTGTAAGTTTAAATCGGGCCATATTTTGCTTGCGGTGTCGCTACAACCCTTGCCGAATTTTCCATCGAACATGGCATCTTAAACAGCCTCTCCGCCAGTAAGAGCTATTAGCAGGTGGCAGATGGCATACCAACAGATTCTTTAGTTCCCCTGGAATATGTAGGTAGTCTACCTGCTAAACACATCTGCCTTCGCAGTTCCCCGGTATGTTCTATGGCCAGGCCACCCATATTAGGTGAATATTGGACTGCTTCAGCCAATCTCGTTGAGAGATTTGCGCAGTTATGGTCGTTTTCGAGTTAAGGAACACAGGAGTCCAAGGATTTTATTGCAGGTCTGAGTGTATATTAATTGCCAATATTTGTTGGAACATTATTTTTTTTTTTTTGCTCAGCCAAGTTCACCACCAGTCTTATTGCCAATATTTCAAGACTGAAAAACACTACAGTGAATTAGGCTAATCTTTTCGCTATTTTCGAATTTCCAGTATCTTTAGAATAGTACTCCGAACCCCCACTTTGTCCATTCAAATTTGGAGCCATCAGTATAGAAAAATCTATATATCTTTTATTTCCGGGGTCTTGTAGCACCACGCCTCACTGTTGGATTGAGTTTCAAACATTTCTTTGTCGAAAAGTGGTTTTGCCAGGGTGTTAATCCACTACGTTAGAACACATCTGGCATTACTTTGGGAAACCGAACTATGGACCGTACATTGTTTTTCCTGACCACAGCGCCCCCATAGCTCGCTCAACCGCACAGCCGTTTGTTTTGCAGCTGGGACTGTTTGGCCAAAATGTCTAAAGGGAATAGATGTAGGCATGACATAAAGCGAGTCTGTTCCTGTTCTTACTAAATGCGCCTGACATACATAAGCTCGCCATACGCTGAACTTATCTAAACAAGTCGGTTCTGAAGTGCGGCCACCAGACTACAAACACCATAATAGCATTATAGTCTAACTACTGCCGTGTATAGCCAATGCACAATTTTGGTTTTCAGTCCCACTTTTCTTCCCTATTTGCCTTTTTGCAGGAGTTACAAGCTACCGTGTGGCTTTTCTCGCCCTCTCTTCAATATTAAGCCTAAAATTCAGCTTCCTGTCCAAAATAACGCCAAGGTATTTTGCACACTCACCAAAGGGAATTTCAGTACCCCCAAGGAAATGGGCCTAACCGTGGGAGTTTTGCGATCTTTGCAATACATTGGATAGTTCTGTCTTTGCATGATTGTACACCAAGGACATTTATCTTTCGCCATTTCTCAGTCATTTCGGAGGCTCTCTGTCATAATATCTCTAAACTTGTTGCATTTGGAATTTTTTCCCCTGACTGTCTAGCGCACATCAATCTGCGTGTGCCACCACTTTGTATCCTTTCTTTTTTCTAGGGAAACAGAGGTCGTTTATAGCAACATTCAAAGAAGAGGTGATAGAACTCCTCCTTGAGAGTGCCTCTGTTCACATACCTTTAAGTATGTTTGTTGTCCTAGTTGTGGCTGAATGCGTCTCTTCCTTAGAAGTTCTTCTAACAGCCTAACAGTATACCTGGATCAACATTCAGAGTTGTCAGTCCATTTAATATCAAGCTCGGATGACCATTATTGAACGCCCCCTTCGATGTCTAGACAACCGCACGATTTTGTGTATTCTTGACAGATTAGGTAGCTTTCAATTTAAAGCTGACTTAGTTCATGCCAATGCGCGTCTCAGTTCGACCTGCCCTTCGAGGTATGCATTCTGTCGTTTTTCGAGAGCAAAACTTGAATCGACGCTAGTTCTAAGATACATGTTTCTATTCATCCTCTCCAGGCGTCTTAAGTAGGAATGAGGATAAGCTGATTGGTCGGAATCCTTCGCCACTCGAGTGAGAGGCTTTTCCTGCTTTAGGTATGAATACCGACTTTTGTTTTCCTCCACTTTTCTGGAATATATTGCTAATTTTACAAATCGGTATATATTAATCGCCCGTCAACAGGCGGATAACTTCTTTAGCCACTGCCTTGTAAACTCCGCCGGAGTAATTTCCATCAGCGTCCGTGGCGATTTCAATGGTCCAAAGCCTATTTAAAGCCCCATTTTATTCTAGATTCCGACACAATTTCCTCGATAGGAAATGATCGCATGAAGCCTCTGCTTACACCGCCGCGAACATTGGCTTCAACCAGTCTGATTGTCCAGGGAAGTGTGCTATCCAAAAGTACTCCAACGTCTCCTCACTTTGGACGTTGTCCATTCCCTCGCATGTTTTAATCGGAAACCTGGAGCGGTGTTAGTGGATGCTAGACCCTCCGCCCAGATCTGGAAAGCCTCTGACGTATTCTCAATTGCGCTACAAGTAATTTCGTCCCGTTCTTTAACCTAATGTGTAAAACGTTTATTTTCCTCTGCTTTTTATACCACCACCTATAGAATGGTGACGGGCGGTATAATAAGGTTTGTCATTCCGTTTGTAACACATCGAAATTATCGATTTCCGACTATATAAAGTATTATATATTTTCTTTGATCAGGGAGAAATCTAACGACGATATAACGCATGTCGTCTTGTTCGTCTGTCTGTTCTGTCTGTCTGTCTGTCTGCTTCTGTCTGTCTGTTGTAATCACGCTACAGTCTTCAATAATGAAGCAAATCGCTTTGCTGTGCTTCTTTTCGCTTGGTGTTCTTTTTTTGCCTTGTTTAAATTTGCACAAACTCGTCTTTTGTCTGCAGGCAGGTCAAGTTCGAAGTATGGGACTATATCGGTTTCCAGGTTTTGATATAGTTTCCCCATATAAAACCGGCCTCCGATTTGTCGTTCTTGGGTTTATAGAAATCGTTGTTTTATCCAATTTGCCTGAAATTTGAAATCCAGAGGTATTTTATGACCATGAAGAGGGTGCCAAAAATATTGAAGTATCGGTCCATGTTTTTGGTATTAAAGCCCCCATATAGACCAAATCCCCGATTTTACTTCTTTGGACTTAGAGAGAACCACAGTTTTTATTCAATTTACCTGAAATGTTGGAAATCTAGTAGGTATTTGTGAGGACCACAAAATAGTGTTGCCAAAAAATGTGATGTATCGTGTCCATATATTTGCGTATAGCCCCCATATAGACCCGATCTCCCGATTTTACTTCTTGGGCTTATAGAAACCGCAGTTTTTTATTCAATTTACCTTGAAAATTGGAAATCTAGAGGTATTGTAGCACCACACATACGTGTCCAAAAATTGTGGAGTATTCGCGTCCATGTTTTGGTATGGGTCCCCCATATAAAACGACCTCTGATTTGGGGCCTTGGCGCTTATAGAACCGATAGTTTTTATCAAATTTGTATGAAATTGAAAATCTAGAGGTATTTTAGGACCATACAGAGGTGTGCCGAAAATGGTGAGTATCGTTCCAAATTTTGGTATAGCCCCCATATAGACCGATCTCCCGATTTTACTTCTTGGGCTTATAGAAACCGCAGTTTTTATTCAATTTACCAGAAATTGGAAATCTAGAGGTATTGTAGAACACAAATACGTGTGCCAAAAATTGTGAGTATCGGTCCATATTTTAGTATTGTCCCCATAAAAACGATCTCCCGATTTAACTCTTTGGGTTTCTAGAAACCGAAGTTTTTATCCAATTTGCCTGAAAATGTAAATATTCTGGTATTTTAGGCTCACAAAAACGTGTATTCGGATTAAGTTTTATCGGTCATTTGTAATGCCTCCACTATTAGACCGATCTTTACGTCTTGAGGGTGTAGAAGGCACACTGATCATGAAAATTGCCTTTGGAAATCAATGTAAAATTTCCAGATTTTTACTTGCCACAGATTAAATTTCAACATCATAGACGTTTATTTTTATAATTTTCTTGCCACACTTACAAGAGATGTTAATGATTCCTCTAAAACTCAAACGAAAATGGTTCTTATAAATTCCAGAATCTGATATAGTCCTCATAGGTGAAATCTTTAAATTTTCTTACGGGAAGTGTCACTCAATTTTCCTCAAGCCCTCCTGAATTCAAAGGAAACCCTAATATTTGGTTCATGGTGGTGGCTATTTAAGATTCGGCCCGGCCGAACTTTATGTGTATATACTTGCTTAACTTGTACTAACAGCATGTTAGAACAAAAATTGTAATTTTTGAAAAACCGTACCTCAATTACTCAAGAGCCTATATGAGCGCTTTGTTTCTGAAAATTGATTCTTGAATTGTGACAAATGCGCCTTACGAAAATAAGCGCTATAATATCTATGAAAGTATGAGAAAAAATAAAAAAATTAACGCCGAAAAAGTATCAGCTATAGTTTTTGTATAAATGTCCATTTTACTAGAAACATACGGCTAGAAATTGGTCTCAAAATTTTCGTATTTTTCATTTATTGCTTTAAAGAAGGTTTATAAAAATGTATTTTTAGACCTCACCAATATGGACAATATTATAGCTATTTATTTTAGGATTAAAGCCTTCTACTTTAAATGACATCGAAAAATAAGTCGAAACAAAGTGAGAAAATAGAATTTGGTGCCTTTTTCGAATGTCCTTCTAAGTGGACATCGGTAGTGAAAGGGTTAATGCATTATAACGCTTGTCTGGAAATTTGGTGATCAAATATTGTAAAAAATTCGAAATTTTTCTACAAAGGATTTAGCATTTTTCGGCTAAATTTAAATAATTTGTACATATTTATTAATTCTTATCTTGTTTTAACCTACTTTGAAACACACAAACAATTAAATTTCATTAAAAATATTGAAAAAAAGGCGAGCTTATATAAGAAATTGACTCAAATTTGAACTTCCTGTTCAGTTACAATAAAGAACATCTTTGGCTTTAGAGCATTTTTGGAAGTTTCTTTTTAAAAGTTGTTCGTGAGAAGAATTCAATTTTTTTGCTGGAGTGGTTATTCTATCGGAATATTAAATTTCAAGAATTGTGGTTTCAATGAAATGGGATATAAAATATTTACATATACCCTGTTTTCTGTAAAATCGACAAAAACCCTGTCGTATGAGAAAAGGCATCCTCGAAACAATCAATTTGGGTTTCGGGTATTTTGAAAGTCTTGTTTGTTTTGTATGTAATACATTATTTTAATAATGGGTTTAATTTTTTCTTGGACACTATGTATACCGTTCGTTTTATCTTTCTAATAAGTAGACGTTGCCTGATAGGTTAAACCATCGGTTACATTCGAAAACTGACTTCAATAAAAATCTTCCTAACCACTTTTATCCCTACCCTCGTACTGAAAAAAAAACTAGCAAACGGATAAATTAAATCAACATTTCGCGCTATCATACTTACATTTTGAGGAACCGGCTGATGTTTGAAATATACAAAACTTGTTAACTGTCTCTATCATATTTTTTTGTTTTCATTGTTTTCAATCAGGAACCTGCAACAACTTGTAGAACCGCCCCAGCACAGATGTGTATGAAGTTGCCACACTGTTAGTGAATAGGAGTTTATTTTACAGTTTATGGTGACCTAGAAATTTTAAACGGCCAAGTAGAGGTTTATTTTCCATTCATTCCATTGAATCCATTGAACATTAAAAACTTAATGTGTCATATAATACAGGGATAATGGCTATAAAAATCTTGCATATTGAATTTATATTTATTGTGAATTGGGATTTGTGGTAGATTTGTAAATTATATGATTTGGTGTTTTATCTAAAAAAGTTAGGAGAGAGATTTTTTTTATCGTAAACCATATAGTGGTCATGGTATCGTACAATAACTTTTGATCTCCATGAAAATGTGCCCTACTATACTGCATCAAAAATCATCTCGAAATCAATTACTTGAGTGAATATAGCCACTTGGTGTCCTGTCCACGCGTCCTGTTTATTTTATAGAAGAAAAAATGTTTTTTCTGATCAATCAAGAAATTAATTGAAATGTATTCAATCACGAAAATAATATCATCAATCGCGTTTTTTTTTTTTTTGGCCATAACAAAAATAGTTGGATACCAAAATCTCCGAATTTGAATCCGGAGGGCTTTTGCGACTGGGGCCTTTTGGAGAGTAAGGTTGAACCTAATAAACACCAAAGTGTCGTCAATCTCATGACGGCGTTTTCGCCGGAATTCGCAGAGCCATTTTCCGTGCAGCGCTATTATTTGCTTTGTCGGTCGTTTGTAGCGCCAGCTGTGCCAAGGAAGCCCGATTCGAACAAAGTTGTAAAATTTATATTATTTCGATATTAAAATAAATTAAAACAAGTAAGTAAAGTAGAAAGTCGGGCGGGGCCGACTATATCATACCCTAAACCACCCTTACTGAATTAGTAATCATAAGCATTTGTGGGGTAACATTGATATAGGTCTGGGAGATAAACCGCAGTTGCATATTTAAGAAAATTAAGGGGTACATGTTTATGGGTGCTTTGTCTCAATCTGACTATAGCTCATGGTCAGTGTTGTCAGGGTAAATGTTGGGTTTACCCTACAAGGATAAAAAAGTTCCCTACTTTCCCATACATTCCCAAACAATTTTGCCTACAATATTTTTCGTTAAATTTAAACAAACTTTACAAAACAAAATGGTTCTAAGTACTTTATTATCTTAAAACATGAAAATGGCAACGTATTAATAACTAGAAATGTAATTGGTTGCCACAGTTGTAGAATTCTACCAAAAATTAGTATTATTTTTATACCCTCAACATAGGATATAACCCATTCCGTGTGTAAGCACATCGCCTAGAATATTGGTCTAGGATCGCCATAAAGTGTTAATATCTGTGGTCGGCTTAGGTGAAATTCTGAGTCGATCTGAGCGATGTCTGTCGTCCCTGCTCACGTCATCGTTTTGGAAATCTACGTAACTTCGAACGGAAACAAACTATTTAGGCTTGAAACTTGGCACTAAGTCAGTTGTTATTGACATGTAGTCGGATGGTATTGAAATGGCCATATCGGTCCAATCTTTACGTATTGCCCGCATATAAACGCGACCCCCCAAATTTTGCTCCAAAGTGAAGCAAAATTCATTCGATCCGGCTGAAATTTTGTACATGGTGGTATTCTTTATGACATGCAAAAATTGGTCCACATCGGTGCATAATTATATATAGCCCCCATTATAAACCGAATCACCAGATTTGACTCCGGTGCCTCTTGGAAGACCAAATTTCATCTGATGTCCAGTTAATATTTGGTACGTGGTGTTAATATATGGCATCCAAACACCCATTCAAAAATTTGGTCGAAATCGATCAATAATTATATATAGCCCCAATAAACCGATTCCTCAGATTTGACCTCCGGAGCCAACTTGGAAGAGCAAAATTCATCGATTTCGTTGAAATTTGGTACGTGATGTTATTATATGGAATTGGTTATATCAGCCATAAGTTATTTGTAACATTTCAGTAACCAAAACGTTCCAACTTAAATTAATTCCATTTGGTTGAAATAGAGGATCTTAAGAAGTACTTTTTGCCCAATTTCAAATTTTTTAGCTCCTCTTCTCAGGTATAAATTTAGCATATTCAAATCCGAATAATGCTGCTATGTCATGCATATCCATCACTAACAACCATTCAAGAGAAGCATAAATTTGAGTACAGTTCATTTTGTACTTTTTTTAATACGAAAAGGTACAAATTTCGAAAATATTGCCTTATCATATATATCTTTGCACTCATTTCCTTCGATAGCAAAACGTACACAAAAAAATAATTTTTTTCTCCGAACCGAAATTTTTTGACCAAGGAAGTTTTCTCTTGTTGGTAAAGTTGTCCATTCTCTCATTCATTGGTCACAATTTTTGCTTCCTAAAAAGGAACTTTTGTTTGCTGGTATTTTATTGTACTCACTATGATAAGCTTCTCTAAAATTACACAAATTTAAATTTGCCTATTTTTTTATTTATATTTATAAAAAGTATTTCAAATTATACACGGAATTTAACGAATTATAGAATAAAATTAGACGAACAAATAATTTCAAGATTTCCACTTCATTTACAATATTGGAATACTTGATTTGAATCTGCATTTTAATAAATTTTTTCTGAGTTATATATTTTATTTTATTTTATTATTTTATTTTAATTTATTTTTTATTTTATTTAATATAATTTTAATTTATATAAATTAATTTAATTTTGTTTTTTATTTTTTGTTTTATTTTATTTATTTTATTTTATTTTTTTATTTTTTTTATTTTATTTTATTTTATTTTATTTAAACAATTCTTTCTTTCTTTATTAAGTAAATGAACTGTATAGGCACCTTGAAAACCAGACATATTAGCTAATAAAAAGGAAAAAATTAAATACTAAGACTTGTTATGTTGCAAAATATTAAAAGAAAATTTTTATGTCAAAAAGTGGGCAAATAATATCATCCATATATATTCAATTTCATTTTATCCATAAATCCGATATTTATAAAGAGATGAATCAAAGATAACTTAGATCTAAGGATTTTAATTTATTTATTATTTTTTTATTTATTATTTTTATTTTATTAACATATAATTTAATTTTTTATTAAATTTAAGTAAATGATTGACTGGGAACCAAAGGAATCATTGAAAAACAGAACTATTAGGTTATTAAATATATATTGATTGATTAACAGACAATTATGACAAATTAACAGATCAACAATTATTTCCAAAATTTTTATTTTTAGGGTGGAACCTCTTAGATATAAAACAAGAATACAATACATAACTTTTCAAAACATCAATACCCCAAATTCTTCTGCCACCATTCAAGATATTCAAAATTTTTGCACAATGAGCAAACTACCAAAATTCAAAATATATAAGCAAAGAAGAGGCCTGCATAGTCTAAATATACAGCCATAGCAATGTGCTGCGCTCTCTGTAATGTAATCATCACAGTTGAAAAGTCAAACTGAGCATTGCCTCCATGAGCCCCAAAAAACAGAGAGAGGTATTGTCTGTCCGATTGTTCGTTCGTTCCACATTTGAAGCCAACAACAACGCCACGCCCATTCGCCGAACAGTGAGTGTGTTACTTGAAAACGCAGTTAGGACGTGCATGACCACATACAAAGTCTTGCAATCTTGCGACAAGGCGAACACGACACGCACACACATACACACGACAGCAAACCATGCAAAATAAATGCGCGCCTGAGCCTCTAAGTGTTAGCTGTGTGACATGTTAAGTGGCCCCATATAAAAATTGCATTGAATGTGGAGGCAATCAACGACCGTTCGGCAATCCTCATGTGCCGTTTGCTTTGGCTCTGTTTCTACGAAACAAGCACATTTACATCTGAGTGGTGTATATGTGTTGTGTGTGCCATTTGATAAGATATACCGATTTAATAAGAGTACAATAACCCCCTACTCACCACCACCACAACCTCATAGAATCCTCCTCAATCCCATAACAAAATGCAGCCGACATTTGAATGCAATGCAATGTCCTTCATGCAAAGCAAAATGAACACGAGGC
>PGFW01017771.1:39570-50032 GCA_003123925.1 Haematobia irritans | reverse complement strand
AACATTTTTATTTTGATAAAAATTATTTAAAAAAAAACAATTCTTTTTGTTTAAGGGATTTTATTTTTCCCAAAAAAAAAAAAAAAAAACTGTATTTTTATAGATTATTTTCGGGGAAAAAAAAATGTGATTTCAGGGAAAAAAAAAAAAAAAAAATGTATTTTTTTGGACAACTTTCCAATTTTGGGTTTAAATGTATTTTGGGGGGCCTAGCAACACAAAAAAAAAAAAATATTTTTTTTCTCCTGGATTCCAATTTCACCAAAAAAAAAAAAAATTTTAATTTTTTGGATTTCCAATTAATTTTTTAAAAAAATTCTTTGATTAAAAAAAAATTTATAGATTTTTTTCAGCAAAAATTCAATTAATTTTTTAAAATTGATTTAATTAAAAAATGTAATTGATGTTGATTGGCAAAAAAACGCAATTAAGTTTATTAAGGTAACTACTTTAAAAAGGTAACTATTTTTAAAAAAAAAATTTTTAACCTTTTAGGTTAGATTTGGGCTTTTAGAGTTTTTTTATTTTTTTTTGATTTTTTAAAAACAAAAAAAAAAATTGATTTGTTTTTTGGAAATTACCATTATTTTTAAAAATAAAAAAAAAAAAAAAAAAGTAAAAAAAAAAAATCAAAGCACTTTTTTTTTTTTTAACTGGGAATTTAGGTCTTTTTCCGAAAAAGATTTGAAATTTAAAAAAAACAAAAAAAAGGTTACTTTTTGGATCCAAATAATTAATTTTTTAAAAATTAAACATTTTAAAAATTTTTCAAATCATTTGAACTTAATTAAAACTTAATTTGTTTTCTATCTATGGATTTAAAAAAAAAAAGTTTAATTTGTATATCAATTTTAAATTTTATTTAATTGAAAAAAAAAATTTTTCAACTTCAAAAATTAACTTTTTAAATTCGGAAAATATTTTCTTTTGGGTTTTTTTTTTTGATTAATTTTTTTTTTTCTGGTTTTTGTTTAGTTGTGTGACCAATTTTAAAAGGCCTTTAGGGGAACTATTTTAGGGTCCCATTTTTTGTATGGTTAACCTTTTCAGTGGTGAAAACATTCTTTCTGTTTCTTTAAATTTTCCCAGACTGAGAATTTTTTGCTTTTTTGCCCCGATTCATTAATGTTGGACAAAAGGGGGACTTTTTACTTAAAACTATAAAAAAAGCGAGTCCGAACGGGCGTTTTCCAGCCCTTGCAACTGCAAAAAAACCCAACTTTTAAAAGGAGAAAACAAAAAAAGCTTCTTTTTTTGAAAAAAAAAAACACTCCAGGAAAAATTGTTCACCCCAGGCCACTTTTTTTTTTTACTGAAGGTTGGGGGGAAAATTAGTTTTTCACCAGCTGAAAAAGTTTTTTTTTGTGTTTGGTCGAAAACTGGGTTTGAACCCACGACCCTGTGTATGCAAAGGGGGTCATTCTAACCCATTGCACCACGGTGGTTTCTTTTCCTGGTAACCCGCTCTAATGTTCTTTTATATTTTTTTATTTAGAAAAAAATTCATTTGCACAAAAATCAATTTTGAAGAAGAAAAAGTAGATGTTTGGTTTTGTCGAAAAAAATTTTTAAAAAAAAAAATTTCTTTCCAAATTTCTTTCAAAAGGAAAAATATATTTTTTCTTTGTTTTTTTACAGATAAAAAAAAGGGGAAATTATTGTGATTCATGTTCTGGTCGTCCAGGGAAATTATCTTTAACCAGAAAAGCGGTATTAGAATTACGGGGAAACAAAATTTTTGCAGAATAAATGGTTTTGACTTTACGAAAAATTCCCATTTGGGGGGGGGAAACAGAATTTTTCGATTTTTTATTTTTAGGGGCTAAAATTTAAGGATTTTTGTGAAGGGAATTAAGGAAAAGGTGGTTCAAAAAGAGTCCGGGGTGAAATGGTAAACTTGTGTTTTTCTCGACAGAAAGGGTTCTCCACGCTTATATGAATCCCTATTTTTTTCAGGTACGAAGAATAACATAGAAACACAGCGGCGAATTATTCCTTTTTTGGGCAAAGCATTATTTATTTCATACTTGGGATGCCGAAACATATGATAGGAGAGGAAAAGGGAGTTATAGTAGAAGCATTTTACTTAAAAACTCTTAAAAGTATGCAATAGTTTTAAACCCAACTAAGGAAAATAAAAATAGGTTTAGTTTCCTGTGGAATTTTACACTTCTGGGACGTTTCGTTCAGCTTGAGGTCATGAACTAACGAAAAAGCTGGTGTTGTTGGTTTTCATTGCTTTATTCTTGAAATATTGTTATTCTCGGATATTTCGACACACCTTCGGTGATCCTCTTCAGTGAGTTATTATTTATTACAAAATAATAGAATTTCTCTTTGCGAAGCTCTGGTCTATGAATATTTATTTAGTGGTATTAAAAACACGACTATTATAAATTCTTGACAGATTTAGAATTGAAATAAATAATCACAATGCAGTGATTTTTTGTTATATTTAACAATTCAGTTGAAGAAGGGTTTTTGTAGTGCCTACTTCAGGGCTTATTATAATAAAAAATGCCCAACAAGGAAAAATATATTCACTTTAATATAACTGCTTTTTTGCGGTTGCGAATGTAATGTAGTGATACCTTTTTGTTCAAGCGTAAATGAAAGGAAATTATTTGCTTATTCACGGATCCCAATGCAATATGTTGAGCTGCTGCCGCCAGTAAAACAAAATGGAAATGAAATAAATTTAAATGTGGTAGCTAAAACAAAGACTGTTCCTGGTGATTGCCTCAGCAAAAAGTGATTTTATATAAAATGGACGTAAAAGGGCTACCAGTTGATATGGGATTGTATGAACAGTAGTCGGTTTATTTTAAATATGTAAATTGGTTCTATTAAACAGTATCCGTCCTGGATACTATCGAATGAGATTTTCCATTTTTAAATGCTTTAGTTGTCCAATCTATATAAATATTAAGAAATTGATCTCCAGAGCCCCTGTTTACCACCTAAATATACACAAACAATTGATTAAAAATGTATATCAAAGTCATCGACTTCCCTGGAAAATCAATGAACCTAAAACATTGCATATTTAAGGGAGAATGACCTATTTCATAGCGTTTTACTTTTACAACATTTCACACTCTATAAGGTGAAAGAGAATTTATCAGAAATTCTTTGTTCTTTCACTAATTAATCACATGCTAATAAATTTGCAGATTTTTGTGAAACCAAAGTCATTGACTGCCTTCAATACTAAATGAGTTAAGTGTTCTGTATACATTATGGCGCTGAAGGTGCTTCAATATTGCAAATATTTATTACTTCAATTAATCACAAGTTCACTTCATTCACACAAAAAAGGAAAAACAAAGAAAAATTTTGCAAACAATAATTAATATTTCATGCTTTTGTATTCAAAGCACGTCATCATAGCGCACATATTTAATTGATGGCTTATTGGGTTGAGTAAACCTTGCCTTAGATTTAGAGGTGTTATGGAAGAATTTCAAATAAAGCAAGCAAATGATTTGCTTAATTGCTATTAAGCGTTGTGGAAATTTCAGATTAAATTCTATTGTTAAGAAAAATAATGAAAATGCAAAGGTCTTCGTGGGCATTTAATGATTTTCTTAAAGCAAAAACAGTCTCTCAATGTATATTTGTAGGCATTGTTATTTTTCTTAATAATCGAAGTATATTTTTAGGTGCTGTTTTCTTATTTTGCTAAGATTTCTTTGTTTTTAATCAAGCTAATGGTAACATAACTATTAATTAGAATAATGTTGTATTGATTATCGTATTAGTTATTTAACTCTAACATTTTGTTAAATGGCCATATGGTGTAGCTTGTAAACGAAAAATAATTCGGCATAAAAAACAATAACGAATACTATAGTTTAACCTACATTTGCACCCAGGTTGATTCTTAGGTTAGCTTAGGTATAGTGGCAACTTGGTATTTCAAACTCACTTAAACCATTGCGATACACAGTGTTGAACTTTTCTTTTATCACTGAGGATCTCTTATCACTGCCCGATTCTATGGTTAGCTCTTTGACAAGGGACCTCCTTTTTATAGCTGATTCTGAGCGGCGTAAAATGTTTGTATAGATGTCTTACTTTTAAAGAAGCTCCCTCTAGGAATTTTTAGAGTGTATAATATCTTAGTAGAAGAGTAGCTAATCCGGTTGCCTTTTTGAGCCAAAATAAATCTACCAAATTTTTTAAAAAATTTTACTAAAAAACTACTAAACAAAAAAACTTATTTTCCAAAATTTCATTTCTATAGACACTTTTGTCAAAATTGTCCTTGTGACTATAGAAAATTTTGTCAAAATTTTAATTTCTATAGAAAATTTTTGTCAAATTTATATCTATGAACATTTGTCAAATTTTATTTTTATAGGAAAATTTTTTTCAAAAAATTTTGCAAAATTTTATTTTATTCTAATTGAAATTTTTCTGAAATTTTTTCTGCAAAATTTTTCCAAAAATTGTCTCTATAGAAAATTTGTCAAATTTTATTTCTTATTAGAAATTTTGTCAAAATTTTATATCTATAGACATTTTGTCAAAATTTATTTTAAAAGGAATTTTTACAATTTTATTTCTATTTGAAAATTTTGCCAAAATTTTATTTATATTGAAATTTTGCCAAAATTTTATTTATATTGAAAATTTGGTGCGAATTTTATTTCTATAAAAATTCTGTCAAATTTTTCTTTATAGATTTTGTCAATTATTTCTATGGTTTGTCAAAATTTTATTTTCTATGAGAAATTTTTTTCAAATTTTATTTCTATTGAAAATTTTGTCAAAATTTTATTTCTATTGAAGATTTTTGTCAATTTTTTTTTTATAGAACTTTTACCAAAATTCTACCAAAAACATCAAGATTCTACCAATCTACCAAACAGTTAAAATTACATTTCCTTTTTGTAGATATCTATCACCGTGGCAACCGTTGTAACTATCTCCTTTCGAATTGCTATATTCTACGTCGCGAAATTTTTAATCAATTTTGTCCGTCCACTTATAATAATTTTATATATCAATGTCACCAAATCATCAAATTGTGCTTAGAGAAATTGTGAATAAATTTTTGAGTTGTAATCATGAAACTCATTTACCACATCATGGCTCTAGAACCTATGTTATCGAGGTTAATCTTATAATAAAAAACAAACTTACATAATAGGAATTAATTAAAGTGTAGAAGAACAAGCTTAGCTCTTAGATGAAAAACACAGCAGATAAGATAAAGAATTTACCAATAAATGTGTGTCATTCACACAGAAAACTACATTGTGTGTAGGTAACTTTCACCACAGAATCCTTGCATGATTTTGGATCCTTACACGTGTATGTGAAACTTTTCTTCACGCCAGCCTTAAATGGTGAATGACTATATCAAATTTATATGTCTATTTTAATTAAAATGTTGTACCACATTGTAGGGGTTTCAAAATGTGTTAGTAATGTATGGAAAAACCAATTTTGTAAGAGCAAGAAAGTATCTTTTGACTACCCACACACCACACATATCAGACGTTGCAGGTCATAAGATATTCGCTGACAGATTAGTAATGAATGTTATAATGTTGTGCAAAAGCCCCTAAGGTGGAATTACATGTATAATGGTATACTTTGAGGCATAAAATTGTTATGTAAGTGGTTTATTTTAGTAACAATTTAAGAAATTGTTTTGTATTATATATTGTGTAAAATACACAGTTAAAACAGTTAAGATAGAACGGAATATAATTCCAATTAAATTTTGTCACTAATGTATCCTAAATATTTCTTTAAAATGGAGGTATTTTTGATGCTGAAATTTAATTTAATTTTACATGTACTAATTTATATATTTCTTTAATTCTACTCATCACCTAATAGATATCGTTAACAAAAAACTAAACTAAATGTTTAGATAAAATTTGTCTTAGATTCATTGTCGCGCATTTTCCTCCAAATGTTTGTATATGATTACAAGAGAGGTACTCGCATGACAATAGCCAATGAAGTTATTCTTCAGTTCTCCAAACCATTATCAGCTTGAAATTGAGTTTTTTGCTTTAGCACTATACTATCCTAGTTGGTGATGATCCATCGTTTTTTTTTGGTTGCTACCATTCCAAATGGGCTATGCTTGAAGGTTTTTATAAAAATCTCAGACAATGAGAAGGTTTCCCTAACAATGATTGATTGGAGAAATGCTCTGAAAAATCATTGTAGTTGTAAGAATGTTGGTTCTATTTTTAAAAGTATTGAATTTCAACGATATAGCCAAAAGGACAATTTAGATGGCATTAATTTACTTACTATACTCAACTGTATTCAATCTGGCATATGTCTAGTATAAATTGATTTGTATATGTCAAAGATGTTTCCCTTACAAAATCCCTAGAAAACTAGTAGAAAGAACAAAAAACTACAATGGCGAGAGGAGATTGATTGAGGCCAATAAGGAATTTTTGGTAGGAAACACGTGTTTTATTCTTTTCAGAATTTATTGAGGCTGGAATAGAATTTGTAATATTTCTACATTCAACTTTTTCAAAAGATGTATATCTACATTCCTAGGATATCTCTCTCTAGTGGATTTCCATGTATTTTTGTATAGCTAACATTACTGACATAACACATGCCATTTAATTTCATGGGGATATTGGGGTGTTTATTACCCACCAACTTACCCACTAACTGTTTCTTGTTTATTACGGAGATAGCACTTTACATGACAAATGCACTAAGTTTAGCAAGTTAATATTTCCATACTAAAATCTCTTGTGTTTGTATAAAGACTGTTTCCTCTTATTTTCCTTGACTCCATTCCATAAAATACTAAATATGGGGCATACTTTTAGGGTATTCGAATATTGTACGAAATGATTTATAGAAATAAGAACTTTTTTTGTTCAAACTATTTTCCTAACAGCTATATATTTTTTTAAATATCTTTACTCCCAAATTATAAGTTGTTATAAGCGGAAGTCCTGGTAGGTAGGTGTTAGTGTGTCAGTGTGCAACGAATTTCAGTCACTATGCTTGGTCACACTAGGCACAATATTTAACAGAAATCAAAAGGGATCCGTCGCCACAGCCAACCAGCTAACATTTTTATTCATATTTGATATATAACATATGGTAGGTATATTTCCAAAACGGTATATAGATATTCGGAAAATGATTCAGGAAAAATGTTTGACACTCAATTTGGTCAAATATTTGCCTACACACAAAAAATTTTTTCTCTGATTCAATCACCAAATTAATTGATCCAATTAATTTTTTAAAAAATTCTTGATTAAAAAATTTATAGATTTTTTCAGCAAAATTCAATTAATTTTTTAATTGATTTAATTAAAATGTAATTGATGTTGATTGCAAAACGCATTAATTTTTAAGTAACTAATCACTTTAAAGTAACTATTTTATATTACTTAGTTAGATTGGCTTAGAGTTTTTATTTGGATTAACAAATGATTGTTTGAAATACATTTTTAATTAAAAAAGTAAAAAAAATCAGCACTTTTTAACTGAATTAGTCTTCCGAATTTGATTAAAAAGTTAATTGTATCAATTAATTTTTTAATTAAACATTTTAAAAATTTCAATCATTGACTTAATTAACTTAATGTTTCTATCATGATTAAAAAGTTAATTGTATCAATTAATTTATTATTGAAAAAATTTTCAACTTCAATTAACTTTTTAATTGGAAATATTTTGGTGATATTTTTTTCTGTGTAGTGTGACCATAGCCTTAGACTATTTAGTCCATTGTGGTACCTCAGTGGTGAACTTCTCTCTTATCACTGAATGCTGCCCGATTCTATGTGACAAGGGACTTACTTACTATAGCCGAGTCCGAACGGCGTTCCACCTTGACATGCAACCACTTAAGAGACTTTGAAACACTCAGAAATGTCACCAGCACTACTGAGGTGGGATAGTCCACCAGCTGAAAAAGTTTTTGGTGTTTGGTCGAAACTGGGTTTGAACCCACGACCCTGTTATGCAAGGCGGTCATTCTAACCATTGACCAGGTGGTTCTTTTCCTGGTAACCCGCTCTAATGTTCTTTTATATTTTTTATTTAGAAAATTCATTTGCACAAAATCAATTAAATATGTTCAAAATAAAATCTCCCAATTCTTTCAATATATTTTTACATAAAGGAATTATTTTTATCATTTCTCGTCAGGAATTTACGTATTACGAACAATGCAATAATGGTGACTCCGAAATCCCATGGACAGATTCGATTTTTTAGCTAATAGGATTAGGATAAAGTGTCAGTCCGATGTATTGTCAGTCTCACTTAGACTTTAGGAGAAACGATGCTTGAAGCATCCTCATTTTTGCAGAGGATCGCTTGTAGCTTCTTTTAGGGCTCCCACTAATTCGAAGGTAAAGTCTGGAAATATTTTCTAAGATTATTGAAAAGTATACGCACAGATTTGAAAACTGCTTCAGAATTTTAAATTACTAAAAAGATTTTATCGATTAACTATTAACGCTTCTTGTCAATATGTACCAGTCCTTGACCGATTGCAAACTTGAATTGCTTTACGGTCTGCCTTGTTGTTTTTATTTCATTTAAAAGAAAAACTCTTACGTTATCCTGATTGATGGTCCTCTTATGGGATAAGAAATTGAAAGTTTTTTCTCTCACTGTTTTTTTTATGGTTTTCCCGATGACGACAAAGTGGTGACGTGAACAAGATAATGTTGATGTGCATAAAACTTAAATTTCTAAGCAATATATAACAGAAAACCCATTTTCGTTAAACATTTTATTTGTTACTTTAGCCAATTTCGTCTGTCTTTCCTCTATCACCAACCAAAAGTCCTAAAACTTTTTGCTCTTTATATTGTTTTTGCTTCAACCCCCCAAGAAAATCTATAGGCGAAAATCTCGCATTCTTAAATCTGCATATATGTAAATGAGCTGCCAGCAGTATCATCATACTCTTCAGCATGATTTTGTTTTCTCTCAAAATATTTTTCATGTTTTGTATTTGTCACTTAGTCGACTATGCTGTCGTGGGAGGGGGATGGAAGAGAATGTTGGACAATCATTGAAGCTTGACATGAACTTATGCAAATTTTCTTATGAGCTCATGTGTGTTGACTTGTTGGTAATTCTTTCTTGACTTTTGTGACATTCAAGTTCACTCACTTAATCCCCGTGAAGAGTGAGCAAAGGCCCTTTTATTGTACTTTTGGTGTCAAGCAGAAAGCAAAACAAATTTATGAATGAATATATTTTACAAAAATTTCAAAAAGTGTAACGGAAATTCAGGGTACGGAAGATATTTTAGAAAAATTGATATATTTGGCAAAAGTTTCAACAATTTGACTTGGAAATTGCACCAATAGGATGTTACTAAATGTGTGACATATACACCAGAGAAAGAATTGTGATCAATTTACAAATGTTTCAAGCTTGGTTAGAAAAGAATATCTTTTGTCTAAAAACGTTCCAGCCCTCAAAATAAATTATGGTTTTGAAACCAGTTTTGCGCTATCTCGCATTCTCTATGTGTACTTGGGATTTTAATGAGAATCGACATGTCGACTTTTGGCATCTTCCAAATTGAATTTATTTTGTTTTCGACTATTTTTGCAAAGTCACAGCTTCTCACACCTGACCTAAATTTGCGAATTTCCATATCAAGTTAACATGAGACGGCAAATATTTTCGTTATCTAGGTCAACTCTGTGTAGTATACGACTTATAGTTACCTGCGATCCTCCGTAATTTCCACTAGTGATAAATGCCAACACAATAGGCAACATGCTTATATTTACATTAATTTATTCGTACAACTTTTACATAATCTAAATATACAAGCGGAACTTACAATAAGCATATATACATTCAAAAACTGATATTTATTTTATAAAACTATAATTATAATAAATTTGTCTTTAATACGATAATTTCCAACTTATAAGTAATAAACGAAAATTATATCAAATATAATCAGAAAATAAATTATTCTTACACAATAAATATATTCGTGTTTGAAATTGTTCTAGGATCATATATTGAATGGTATCTGAATATGAATACCACTATTTATTTTAAAAGAACATAAATTATTTGGACTTAGTAAAGGCGCTTTCCTCTTTGGCATAAAAAATTTGCAGAAATTAGTATATATTTAACCTAAAACTTTTCTCCTATTCCATAACACTAAATATTATTTAATCAATAAACACCTAAAAAGTTCATGCTATTTAATTGCTGCTGGTCTTATATACCAAACAACTGTTGTACGTTATACTTTATATATGTGTAGAACAATTGTATAAATGAGTGCTTCTATTTTACTTTTACTGCGGATTAACAACCGTTGAAGATTTTAATAAGAGAGCTTCAGTGCAACACAACGAGAGAAGTAAACCATCGGTAACAAGGTAAACTGTATCTTAAAGTATGTGTGAAATATTCTTGATATTTAGCGAGCCGCTGACAGAATATGTTTCTGTTTAGC
>PGFW01017768.1:0-16702 GCA_003123925.1 Haematobia irritans | reverse complement strand
CAAATTGATATTTCTATAAAAATACTTGTACCTCGTAAATTGGAGATGTCAATCAATAAGGAATTTTTGAAATATTAAAAATCTTTATTCTTATTTTAAAATTAAAATTATTTTGTTTAATCATTATTTTTTTCGAATAGCCATAACATTTCATAAAAACGTTTTTTATCATGTTATTTTATATAAACTAAATTCATTATGGCTTTGTTGTTTGAAATGTATAGTTTTGTGTTTAATTTTCTGTTCTTTATATGAAATAAATACACTTTGTTTTATAACCAAAAACTTAGTTTGGTTTAATATTATTTACAATTGTAGATTTTTTTTGAGGATTTTTTTAAAACAAAATGACGATTATGACGATTCTTCTGATAAAAGTGACATTTTTCTTTATTGGCAGCCCTAATTATAAGTTCGACCTGTATACCCAGCACATATTCGTAGTGACCAAAGATTTCCTAAACTTTAATTACAGAACGTAAAGGAAGGCGAATCTCTGCCTGAATTTCGAGAATAGGCAGAAGTCAAATTTTCTTGGAGAAGACTGTAATGTGAGTCACAAGCTGACACATATTTCAAAATATTTGTATGCCCCCATTAAAGACCTCTTTAAATTTAATCTATCAAGAGAGATTATAAAATCCCATGGTTCCCATTGGTAATCAGAGGAAATGAATTGGGGCATAGAGGTATTAGTTGTTCAGTTTTTCCTTTCATTCTCCAGTTTATTGAAATCCATTTCTCTGTAAGCTTTGAAGCTCTACAATGCCGCTTCAGATGTTGGAACGTACGTAACATGACGGACTGTATATGGAACAAACAAGAAATGATGAAAAGGATTGAATTGAAGCAACCCAACTGCATCGAATTGTAATTGAGGTAACATGCAATCTCATTTTAGCACACTCTTCCTTCCCTCTCTCTCTCTCTCTCTCTCTCTCTCTCTCTCTCTTTTTCTCTTTCTCATCAACCATGCCCAGAGGTAGTAGAAAAAAAAGAACAAAATATTGAGTCTTTCCTCGCTGCAAGTAGGCTTAAATATCATTGTAGTAATCGAGGTGCTGAAACTTACCAAGCTTCAGCTTCCCAGCACCACACTGCTTTGATTGTGTGAACCAGTTATGATGCACTTGCATGTTTTCCTCCATAATTGCTTTAAAAAATTTGTTCGACAGGCGAATGGCAGGGGCCTCATCATCGCCAAAAGGTATTGACATTATAACTGAGGTTGTTGTTGTTGCTCTGTCTTATTTGTTTTGTCCATCAATGAACATAAGAACACATTCTTCATCAACTGTCTTTCGAATCCAAATCAACATGCCCAATGCCAATTGAGGCTAGCGACCACACAGCTACTGCCACATCACGCTTTGACACCTTGGTATTAAGCGTGAGGAATAACTGGGCTTCAACATTGGTTAGTTATTTCCTATGTTGGTTCTATCTCTCGTCTACTGCCTCCTGCTTCACCTTTCAATCTCTTCTCGTTGATGGATGATGATGATAAAGTAAAATGCTGATGCGGCTACATTCAAATGATCGATTAAATGTCAGCAATTTGCTTGAAAATTTTAAAATCATCTTTAAAATGACCCATAATGTGTTACTTGATTGTTGAATATTCTTGTCATTTGATTGGAAAATGTGCCAAGTGATATGGCGTGAAATTAAATTATATTAAAATTATTAACAAACAATAACTGTTTAAGATAATGTTCGTAAAATATCTATCGCATGCAAAGAGCCATTTACTTAATATTGCTTCATAAAAGTAATGGAAAATTACTGAGTATAAAGCGACTAGAATGTAGACAAATTGTCCTTTCAGCAACAATCACTCTTGATGGCAGTACACCCAATCCGAGTGCGAAATGAACTCATACTTATCTTTAAAGATTGGAAACTAACTAAATTTATTGTAAATTTAATTGCATTATTGCTAATCCTATGCGTTCAGGCCGGAGAACTTTTTATATGCTCAGGAAACTCTGCGTTTTTTATTAGCATGCCGGATAGGTTAAGTTCATAGAATGTAACCCAACCCTTAGAAACAGCGATTGGTATCCACTTAGACCATGTTGGACCAAATTGTGATTCCCTTCATATTTATTTTCTCCTCATATTCATTCAATATTATTTGAGTTTCCTGGACGACTTCTGAAATAGCTTTCTGGGTTTCTCCATCTCGAGAAGCCTTATGATGCAAGTTATATACTTCCCGACTACAGCCCCGTTACATCGCGTAAAGTCCTGAGAGAAAAAGGAGACCAGTATATCACTTTCTTATTCTAAATCATCAATTCCTGGACCCTGCCCACAGAAAAGATGGCAGCCAATCTTCCGTTTCTCCGGCCCGAACCATGAATTGCGTACTCGACACAAATAATCTACCCAAAATTGCAAGAAAAAAAATTTTAGCCAACTAACTACCAAAACAAAAACATTCTTATTTTGCCCAAAAGTTTAGTCTATAGAAAATTTTGTAAAAATCTTTTTTCTAAAGAAAATTGTTCTCAAAATTTTATTCTATTAGATAATTTTGTCAAAATCTTTATTTCTTTACAAAAATTTTCTCAAAATTTTATTTTCTATAGAAAAATTTTGTCAAATTCTTATTCTATAGGAAAAATTTTGTCAAAAATTTAATTTCTATAAGAAATTTGTATCTCTATTTTAAAATTTTCTCTAAACTTGTATTTCTATAGAAAAGTTTGCAAAATTCTATTTCTTAAAGAAAATTATTGTCAACATTTTTTTCCTAATAGACAATTTTGTAAAATTTATATTTCTTTAACGAAAAATTTTGTCAAAATTTTATTGCTTTTAGAAAATTTTGTCAAAATTTTATTTCCTTAGAAAATTTGTCAAAAATTTATTTCTATAGAAAATTTTTGCAAAAATTCATTTCTAAGAAAATATTGTCAACATTTTTTTTCCTATAGACAATTTTGTCAAATTTTATTTCTAAAGAATAATTTGACACATTTTTGTTTGACGAAAAATTTGCTAACAATTTTATTTCTATAGAAATTGAAAACAAAATTCAAATTTCTAAGAAAATTTTGTCAAAATTTTAAGTCTAGAGAAAAAAATTTGGTTCAAATTTCTATTTCTTTAGAAAATTTTGTAAAATTTTATTCTATAGAAAAATTTGTCAAAATTTAATTTTGTGGAAAATGTCATTTTATTAGCAAATTTTTTTCAAAATTTTTAATTTCTAGAGAAAATGTTGGAAAAAAATTTACTTATTAGAAAAATTTTCTTAAAATTGTATTTCTTGAGAAATTTGTCAAAATTTTTATTTCTATAGAAAATTTCTCAAAAGTTTATTATTATCAGAAAATTGTGCAAAAATTTATTTTCTATAGAAAGTTTTGTTCAAAAAATTTTATTCCTATAAAGGTTAGTTAGTTAGGTGGCAAGCCGATTTATCACGGCTCACTTAACTATTCAGTCCAGTGTAGATACCACATTGGTGAACTTCGCTTCTTATCACTGAGTGCTGCCCGACTTCCATGTTAAGCTCAATGACAAGGGACCTCCTTTTTATAGCCGAGTCCGAACGGCGTTCCATCATTTCCAGTGAACCACTTAGAGAAGCTTTGAAACCCTCAAATGTCACCAGCAATTACTGAGTGAGATACCACCGCTTTTTGGGAAAAACTTTTTCGGTGTTCGGTCGAAGCAGCGAATCGAAAACCACGCACCTTGTTATGCAACACGGTGGCCTCCTATAACTGTATTCTGTCAAAATTTATTTCCATGGAAAAGTTTTTCTCAAAATTTTATTTCCACAGAAAGTTTGTCAAAATTGTATTTCTAGTAGAACATTTTTTCAAATTTTATTTCTATAGAAACATTTTCTCAAAATGCTTATTTCTATAGAAAATTTGTCACAATTTATTTCGATAAAATTTTATCGACTCAAAAAAAATTTGAGAAAAAAGTTTCGCAAAATAGAAAATTTTGTCAACTTTTATTCTATAAAATTTTTCTCAAAATTTATTTCTTTCTATAATCAAAATTTTTTCAAAATTTATTTTCTATGGAAAATTTCTCAAAATTTTTATTCTAAAGCAAAATGTTCTCAAAAATTTTAATTTCAATAGAAAATTTTGTCAAAATTTTAATTTCTCCCAGAATTTTTTCTCAAAATTTTATTTTCTATAGAAAACTTTCTTAACATTTTCATTCTATACGAAAATGTGTCAAAATTATTAATTCTACAGAAAATTTTCGCACGATTTATTTTACTATCGAACAATTGTGTCAAAATTATCAACTCACGGAGGGGATTCTGAGTTACAGTGTCGATTGGGTATATGGTTCTAGGGACACAGAAAAAAATTTCACCGAAAAATAAACAAAAAAAAAAAAAAAAAAAACAAAAAAAAAAAAAACTTTTTCCAATAAAAATTTTAATTGGGTTTTTAAAAAAATATTCAATTAAAAAATTTAATTGCATTCAACAAATTTTTAATTGAAACAAAAATTCCAATCACAAAAAATTAAATAGTATCAATTAATTTTTAATTGGATCAATTAAGGTTTTTAAATTGACCTTTCAATTAATTTTTGAATTTGATACTAGCATTTCTGTGGATTGAAGAACATTCAATTAAAAATTAATTGGAATCAATTAAATTTTCGTGATTGAACCAGAAAAAAAATTTTCTCGTTGTATAATGTTTATCATATGAAAACTTTCCATAGAAAAGTTTGTCAAAATTTTATTTTTGTTAAAAAATCTTGTCAAAATTTTACTTTCGATAGAAAATTTTTGTCAAAATTGTATTTTAAGAAAATGTTCTCAAAATTTTATTTCCATAGAAAAGTTTGTCAAATTTTATTTCTATAGAAATTTTCTTCAAATTTTTATTTCTATAATAAATTTTTCTCAAAAAATTTTATTTCATAGAAAATGTTCTAGAATTTTTATTTCTATAAAAAATTTGTCAAATTTGTATTTCTTTTTTTTTTTATTGTTTGGCTTCTATTCATCGTATTGTGTTTTTGATCTCAGCTTAAACCATGCATTGACATAATACTACAAGTGTAGCTTAACAATATAAATTTGATACCCAAACATATGCAAAAACAGTCTTTTTTCGTGCGTGTTAGCCTATAGAAGGTACTTTCACAAATTTTCAATAGAAACAAAATAAAATTTTGAGAAGATGGTCTATAGAACTAAACTTTTGACAAAATTTTCTACAAAACTAAAATTGTCACAAAATTTTCTATAAAAAACAAAATTTGACAAAATTTTCTATTAAATAAAATTTTGACAAAATTTTCTACATAAATAAAATTTTGTCAAAATTCTTAATGAAAAGAAATTTAACAAAATTTATCAAAAGAAATAAAATTTTAACAAATTTTTTCAAGAAATAAAATTTTTAAAAAAATTTTTGTAGAAATAAAATTTTGACAACATTTTGTCTACAGAAACAAAATTCTGACAAAATTTCCATCAAAACAAATTTTTGACAAAATGTTCTTAAGAAAATAAATGGTTTGACAAAATTTTCTATAGAAATAAAATTTTTGAAAAAATTTTCAATAGAAATAAAATTTTGAGAAATTTTTTACAAAGAATTAAAATTTTGCACAAAATTTTCTGTTCTATCAGAAATAAAGTTTTGACAAAATTTTTCTATAGAAATAAATTTGAAAAAATTTTCAATAGAAATGAAAATTGTGACGAAAATTTTTTACAAAAATAAAAGAAATAAAATCTTGACAAAATTTTCTATAGTAACAAAATTTTCTATAGAAAATAAAAAATTTGGACAAAAAGTATCTATATAAATAAAATTTTCCACAAAATTTTTTATACAAATAAACGTTATGACAATTTTCTGACAAAAATAAAATTTTGACTAAATTTTCTACAAAAATAAAATTGTGACCAAATTCTTTATAAAAAGAAAATTTTAACAAAATTTTCAAAAGAAATAAAATTTTAACAAAATTTTTAAAAGAAATAAAATTTTGACAAATTTTCTACAAAACCAAAAATTGTGAATAAATTTTCTATAAAAAAAAAAAACTTTTGACAAAATTTTCTATAGAAATAAAATTTTAACAAAATTTATATATAGAACTAAATTTGGCACAGAAATATTCTATAGAAAAAAATTTTACAAATATTTTCTATAGAAATTAAAATTTTTTGAAAAAAATTTTAATAGAATTCCATGTGACAATAATTTATCTACAAAAATAAAAGATTTTGAAAAAAAAACTTTCTCAAAAAAGAAACTGGGAGCAAAATATTCTATAAAAGTAATAATTTTAACAAAAGTTTCTATAGAAAATAAAAAGTTTGACAACTTTTTGAGTTTTGAAAAAAAAAATGTGACAAAATGTTCTAGAAAAAATAAAGTTTTGACAAAATTTTCTACAAAACTAAAATTGGAACAAAATTTTCTATAGTTAATAAAATTTTGACAAGAATTAATCTTCACGAAATAAAATTTGCGACAACATTTTCCAAAGAGAAATAAAATTTTGATAAAATTCTATAGAAATAAAATTTGACAACATTTTCAAAGAAATAAAATTTGACAAAATTTTCTATAGAAATAAAATATTTACAAAATTTTCTATAAAAAAAATAAAACTTGACAAATTCGAGACAGAAATAAATTTTTGACAACATTTTTTATAAAAGAAAATGTTTACAAAATTGGGACAATTTTCTATGTGAGTAATAAAATTTTGACAAAATAATCTTACCAGAAATAAATTTGGACAACATTCCAAAGACATAAAAATTTGACAAAATTTTCTTATAGAAATTAAATTTGAACACATTTTTAAGAACTAAAATTTTGACAAAATTTTCTATTAAGAAATAAAATTATTTTACAAAATTTTCTAAAAAAAATAAAACTTTGACAAAATTCAATAGAAATAAAATTTGAGAAAATTTTCTACAAAAAATAAAATTTTGAAACAAAATTTTTTATAAAAGAAATTTTAGAAAATTTTCAAAAGAAATAAAGATTTGGAGAAAAATTTCCTATATACAGTCTAAATTTGATTAATTTTCTATAGAAAATACAAATTTTGATTAAAATTTTCTATAGCAAATAAAATTTTGAAGAATTAAGAATACAAAAATAAAATTATTGACAAAGATTCTACAAAAATTAAACTGGTAACTGGTAAACTGATAAACATTTTCTATAAAAATAAAATTTGATAAAATTTCTATAGAAATAAAATTTTGACAAAATTTTCTACAAAAATAAAATTTTGACAAAATTTTCTATAAAAATAAAATTTTGACAAAATTTTCTATAAAATAAAATTTTGATCAAGAATTTTTCTATAAAAATAAATGTTGGCAACATCTTCTATAAAATAAAAACTTTGACATTTCAATAGAAAATTAAACTTTATGGAACTTAAATGTTTACCATAGTCGGACCCCGCCAGAATTTCTACTTTACTCAATGCTTATTATTTATTTATTAAATTATTCATTTTCATCTTAAAGATAAATAACACTAAAAGATTTATAGCATTTTTGTTATCTGTAACAAAAATCAAAATCATTAATGGCAATGGCCAAAACGACAAATAAACACCTCTACTAAAATATATGAATTCTATTCCTTTTCCATTTCCCAAACTTTTAATGAGTATTTACTGAATATGGGTCCGTCTAAATGCACATTGTGTTACAAAATCACACTCATCCATCTACTGTCAATGTAATCCGTCACCCTTCGTGAAATCTTAGTCGTCCTAAGTTTTCATTTTATTATTTCATAAAAAAGAAAACAACAAACCAAACCAAACAAAAAAGAAAAATTACTATGCGCCGTAGTCCATGTAAATATTGCGTAAACTTTTCCTTCATTACCTCCCGGTACATTGGCAGAAAACATATGTAGTTGGTGTTCTTTTCGTGTTCTGTTGTTTTTCCTTCAACTCTATTCCGCTAATTGTTGTTACTCATAAAGCAAAATTTTAGGTTAAAGTTTGTATTGCCCTTCAGCTATTATTCAGTAGCTTAACAAATCAAATCAAAATAGCAAGGCATGTTGCATTTATGCTGTGCAGTATTCTCTTCAGTGAAATTACTTGGAATAGACTTTCAAGTTATGCCTGAACACATTAAGCATTTACTGTACTATGTCCAATTTTTATTTTATTGTGATGCCCCTCCATAATGACGAAAATCGGTGGCAAAATGTTACTGTAAAGATCAATGAACACGCGATTGTTATTTAGAGTTTATTTTATAGCTGAACAGCATAAATTGGTAATCTGCTTTGAGATTAAAGAAAAATGCTTGGAGCAAGAAAACAACTAAAAAACTCAAAAATGTCTGTGGTATCCAATTAGCGAATAATTAATGCCAAATTTAGATTAGCTAACATGCCAAATAAAAATTTACGTTGATAGCATATCAATTGTATTTCCAAAAAATCGAACACAGATGTCCGAATAGAACCTATTAAACTTACGGTCAACATATGTTATCCAAAGGTAAGTAAATAGAAAGTCGGACGGGGCCGACATATGTCATACCTAAATCCACACTACTGAATTACGTAAACATAAGCATTTGAGGATATCTTTCAAATAACGTTGGAAGCACGGTTTTGCCACACGTGCAATAATAATATACCAACATTGAAGAAAACTTTTACCACAAATCTAACACAAGATTCAAAAAAATGGTTTCTTGAAGTGTTTCATATTTCCATGTTTTTTTTTTTTGAATGTTTGTTAATATGTTATTTCTATAGAAAATTTGCCAAAATTTTCATTCATTTATAGAAAATATTGTTATTATCCCCTCCATCATAGGTGGGGGTATATTAACTTGTCATTCCGTTTGTAACACATCGAAATATTTCAACGTGAAGACCCCATAAAGGAATAGTATTCTGGTCGTGGTGAAATTCTGACGTCGATCTAAGCATGTCCGTCCGTCCGTCCGCCGTTCCGTCTGCTGAAATTCACGCTAACTTCCGATACGAAAACAAACTATCGACTTGAAACTTGTCACAAGTAAGTTGCTATTTGATGTTAGGTCGATGCGTATTGAAAATCGGCCATATCGAGTCCACTTTTACGTATGCCCCTATATAAACGGAAACCCTCAAATTTAGCTTGTGAGCTCTAACAGAAGCATATTTCATCCGATCCGGCTGAAATTTAGTACATTTGGTTTCGGTATTAGTGGTCATCTAACAACCATGCAAAAATTTTGCGTCACAATCGCGTCCATATTAATATATAACCCCATATAAACGATCTCCAGATTGGCTGCGAAGCCTCAAGAGAAGCAAATTGATCGATCATTCTGAAATTTAGGTACATTCCGGTTTGGCTATATCGTCTTCTAACAACCTTGCAAAAAATTGGTCCACATCGCGTCATAATTATATATAGCGCCCATATAAACCATCCCCAGATTTGTTTTGCGGAGCCTCAAAGAGAAGCAAATTTTATCCCGAATCGGCCTGAAATTTGGTACATGTATTAGTATATGCGTTCTCTAACAACCATGCTAAAAATGTGGTCCACATCGCATTCATAATCTATATATAGCCCATACAAACGATCCCAGGATTTTGACTTGCGAAGTCTCCAAGAGAAGCAAATGTCATCCAATCCGGTTCATAATTTGGAACATGGTGCTAGTATATGATTTTAACAACCGCTGCCAGAATTGGTCCATATCGGTCCATAATCATTATATAAGCCCCCATATAAAACGTTCTCCAATTTTAACCTCCGGAGCCTCTTGGAGGAGCAAAATTACACCTATTCCGTTCAAAATTAGGAACGTGTTTAGTATATCGGTCGATAACAAACATACAAAGATTGGTCCAATCACTCAAAATTGTCCATATCTGCTTCATTAATCATGCGTTGCCACTAAGCCAACAAATATACTACCAAAAATTTTATTTCGTATGAAAATTTTGGTCCAGAAATTTAATTCTATAGAAAATTTTGTCAAAATTTATTTCTAGAGAAATTTTAAAATTTTATTCGTTCATAATAAAATTTTCATCATTGTCCAAAAATTATTTCTATAGAAAAATTTTATTCAAATTTATTCGCGTTCATAATCATGGTTGCCACTCGAGCCAACAAAATATATCTACCAAGATCATTTATTTCATAGAAAATTTGTCAAAAGTTTATTTCTATAGAAAAAATTTTGTTAAAATTTTATTTCTTGTAGACATTTTTGGTTCAAGATTTTCTCTATAGAAAATTTTGTAAAATTGTAATTTCTATTAGAAAATTTTGGAAAATTTTTTCTATAGAAAAATTTTTTTTTTGTAAATTTTATGTCTACTTTGTCAAACTTGAATAATATACGTATTGGATCGATCTTTTTTGAGTTGAATATAGGACACGTTATGAAGGAGGATTTAAGATACCTTGCCAATCGGCAAGCCGTTTACCGCCAACTTAAGTAATTCGATTCGTGATGGCAGTTTAGTAAGAAGTTCTACGCAATCCATGATGGAGGGTACATAAGCTTCGGCCTGGCCGAACTTACGGCCGTAATTACTGTTTTTTGAATGTATTTTTTGTCAAAAATTTTATTTATATAGAAAAATTCTGTTCAAAATTTTATTTCTATAGAAAACTTATGTCAATTTCATTTTTTTATTCTAAAGAAAATTTTATCCAAAAATTCATTATTTTAGAAAATCTTATTTCAAAATTTAATTCTATTAGAAAATTTTTGTCAAAAATTTTATTCGATCGTAAATTTTGTCAAAATTATTACATATCGAAAATTTTGTCAATTGATTTCTATAAAATTTTGTCACAATTTTAATTTTGTTAAAATTTTATTTTCTATTGAAAATGATTGTCAAAACTTTATTTTCTGTATGAGCAATTTTGTAAAAATTTGTCAACATTTTAATTCTAGAAAAAAAATTTGTCAAAAAAATGTATTTCTATAGATAATATTTGTCAAAATTTCATTTCATATAGAAAATGTTATGCAAATTCATGTCTACGAAATTTTGTCAAAATTTTGTATTCTTATAGAAATTTTTCAAAATTTTATTCTATAGAAAATTTTGTCAAAATTTATTTCTATAGAAAATTTCATTTCTATTAGAAAATTTTGTCCCAAATTTTATGCCTATAGAATTTTTGTCCAAATTTATTCTGTAGAAAAAAATTTAATTTTTTTTGAATTTTTTTGACAAAAATGTTGATTGCTTTTGTGTTTATACCACCAAACATAGAATGGTTACGTCGGGGAATAATAAGTTTTGTCATTCCGTTTGTAACACATCGAAATATCGATTGCCGACTGTCCGTCTGTCTGTTGTAATCACGCTAAAAGCCTCAATATGGCGCTAATCGTTCCTGAAACTTTGGCACAGATTCGATCTTTTGATTGCTAGGCAGGTGCGTGTTCGAAGATCCGTCGCAAGTTTTGATATGTCCCCATATAAAACGACCATCCAAATTTTGGGCGTCGTTTGCCGTCTAGAAAGTGTATTTTCTATTCCGATTATCCTTGAAAATTGGAAATCTAGATGTATTCTTAGACCATAAAGAGGTGTGCCGAAAAGGGGTGTATCGGTTCCATGGTTTTGGATATTAGCCCCATATAGACCGATTCTCCCGATTTATTTCTTGGGCTTCTAGAATCCCGTAGTTTTTATCCAATGGCCTTGAAAAATTTTAAATCTAGAGGTCTAGGACCATAAAACTGTGTCGAAAATGGTGAGGTATTGGTTTCATGTTTATTATAGCCCTCATATAGACCGAGCTCGCCGATTTACTCTTGGCTTGTAGAATTGCGTAGTTTTATCCAATTGCTCAAATCGGTATTCTAGAAGGTATTTAGAACCTTTAGGAGTGTGTGCCGAAAATGGTGGAGTATCTGGTCCATGTTTATGATATAGCCCTCATATAAGACCGATACGTCCCCGATTTACTTTTTGGCTTCTAGAATCCGTTATAGCTTTTTACCATTTGCCTGAAATGAAAATCTAGAGTATTCATGGACCATAAAGACGTTATGGTCCTAGAATTACCTCTCCGATTTTGGAGTCTAGATTCTAGAAACTACAATTAGAATGTGTGAAGCTGTGTGTAATCCTTTTGGTACCATCTTTTGGTATAGCCCCATTACACGGTACTCCGATTTAACTCCTAAGGGTTTCTAGAAATTGTAGTTTGTATTCGATTTGCCACAAATTGAAAATTATACTGGCATCTTTAGAACCATACCAAAGTGTATATGATTTATTTTATCGGCCCTTTTGTAAAGCCTCCATTATAGACTGTTTTCACTTATTGAGGTATAGAAGGCGAACTGATCCATGAAGAATTGCTGAAACTGAATGCCAAAATTTCCAGATTTTACTTCTCGTAGTCATTTAAAATAATTGGGATGAAAACTCCACAGTTTATCGATTTCAAATCAAAGGCGTTATTTTCATCATGTTCTTGCACACTTACAAGAGATGTTTAATGATTCCTCTAAAACTCAAAACAAAAAACAAGTAAGGAAAGTCTAAAGTCGGGCGGGGCGACTATATTATACCCTGCACCAAAACTTTGTAAATCTAAATTTTCTATACCATATCACTATCCGTTCAAATGTGTTGGGTGCTATTATATAAAAGCGTTTGCCCCAAATAAATACATTTAAATATCACTCATTTTGGAACAGATTTGATAGAACTTTTACAAAATCTAAGACTCAAAATTCTAAGTGGCTAACTGCAACTAGGGTGGAACCAATTTTAGTAAAAAAACATCATGCACATAACCTTATAATACCCTGTTCCACATGTGCGCGCAGAGTATAAAAATGTTGGAAACATTTAAATCTGAAGCAATTTTAACGGAAAAAACTTCGCCAAAAGTTTATTTATGATTTATCGCCTCGACTATATACTGTCTTAGAAGTTTAGAAATTAGAATCATTTTTTGCAACTTTTCGACAAAGCAGTGCATTTAACAAGGAAATGTTGGTATTTTGACCATTTTGTGTCGAAATTCAGAAAAACATATTATATGGGAGCTATATCTAAATCTGAAGCGATTTCAATCAATTTTTGGCACACTATGACTTATATTACTTAATTGTACCTCCTAGTGCAAACATTTCTACCAAATTGGGCCAAAACTCTGGCATATGAGGCCACTATAAGTCCATATCGGGCGAAAAATTATATATGGAAGCATATATCTAAATCTGAACCATTCTTCCAATCAATTGGCACACCATGACTATACTACCAATTGTACTCCTTGTGCAAAATTTCAAGCTAATCGGGATTAAAAACTCTGGTCTGGGTCCATATAAGTGCATATCGCGAAAGATATATATGGGAGCATATCTAAATCTGTAATCGATTTCAACAAAATTTGGCACGCTCATAGCTTACCAATCGCCTAAATTCTACTCGCCTGTGCAAAGTTTCAACCAAATTGGGCCAAAAAACTCTGCTTTTAGACATACTTAGTCCAAATATCGCTCGCGAAGATATATGTATGAGACTATAGCTAATAATCTAACCCGATTTCAAATCAAATTTTGCGGCAATTTACTATACGATAAGCTGTTATGTTTGTACAAAATTCAAAAGCAAATCGTATATAAAAACTCTGGCTGCTGGCCGTCCATATTTAGTTCATATCGGGCGAAAAGATATATATGGGAGCTATATTTAAATCTGAACGACTTCTTCCCAATAATCAATAGGCTTCTATTCTGACCCAAATTAGGAACATGTGCCAAATTTGAAGGCGATTGGACTTAAATTGCAACCTAGACTTGATCAAAAAAATGTGTTCACAGACAGACGACGGCACGGACAGACGACATGTATATATCGGACTCAGGACCCACCCTGAGCATTATGCCATAAGACACCATGTGATCTATCTCGTCTCCTTCTGGGTGTTACAAAACAGATGCACTAACTTAAATACCCTGTTCACAGTGTGGCGCAGCCCCGGTATAAATAGTTCTTATAAATTCAAGAATCTGAATCGAGTCTTTCATAGGTAAAATCTTTACATTTATCTGTGGGAAGCTTGACGGTTGAACTGATATGCTGAAATTTTCAAAGGAAACTGTTATATTGATTCATCGGTGGTGAGTATTTAAGATTCGGCCGGCCGAACTTACTACTGCTATATACTTGTTTTTTAGTTGTTGCGTGTTCTTCAATTGTGTTTGATTTCAGCTTAAACCGTGTGCGTTAACTAAAACTACAGTATAGCTTAATAAATAGAGGAAAAGCTATTATTCAAATTTATATTGAGCAAAGCGCTCCTATAGACTGCCACATGAAGTTGGATGGACGTCCCAAATTCTCTCATCAGTCATTTTCTACTGCAATTATCAACTCAATTGTTCAGAATAATATTTCGGGCAATTCACTTCCAAAGTAAATTACACTCGAACTTCCCGAAAAAACGGTATTTCGATAGTCGGCTATCCTAAATTTTGTCAAAATTATGTGCTATAGAAAATTTATTACGTTTTAGATTTGATAGTGACATATTGGGTTCAAAATCTCAAAAAAAAACATCAAGAAAAGTCTCCCATCCTACAAACAGTAAAAACCTACCAATTTTGCGCTAGATTCTACCAAAAAAATAAAAAGAGTAGCATGCCTATGAGAGCTTTATCTCCGAATGTTGAATCAGATATGCCCTGATATCTAGGATCTATACATGATTTTTTCACCTACAGCAGTTAGTTTCACCACTAATATTGAGTCCATTATTAAAAAAACGGACAAATCCTCAATTTGGTAATGTATGCTAAATTTGAGAAAATCGGCAATATATTATTCATTATTATCAATAGTATTAGGATCAACTAGTGCATCTAAATTTCAAATTTAAATAACATATTTAATAAAATGAAGACTATTATATGAAAAAAGTTTGGAAGAAATCCGCGTCGATACATAGGGTTATATTGAACCGATTGGATTGATATTGCTGCGTTTGTTTGGTGGATACCATAGAAGAGTTACCATTGTGCTAAACATGTTGAGTAATATCGGTTAATTAATGGCCAAATTTTGGAAATTGGACTACACGTAGCACTATGGCGATCTTATTAATGGGAGCTATAGTCTAAATTTGAAGCCGATTTCGATGAAATTTTGCACCTTAGAGAAGCATGAATAGGATTTGTGCCAAAAGTGATGCCGAGTCGTGCTTAGTAAAGAAACGCAATCTGACCTATTTTTCTAAAATCGGGCCGATACATAAATTGAGTTATATCTAAAAATTTGTACTACATTCACCGTCCATCGTCCACCATGTACCAAAATCTTCATCAGAAAATGCAACCGGATCCTACGAAACACCAAATACATGGACAGACGGAAGGTCACCAAAGGCTTAGATAGATCAGTATTCTGAGTCGATCGGTATAATATTTTATGGGCGTCCAAAATGTCAATATTTCTGGTAGCACATTTTGTCCAGATCAAGAGTTATTATCCCTGCACTATGTGGTATAGGGTATAAAAAATGAAAAATAAATATATTGTCTTTGTCTCTTACAATAAGCTTCAATTGTTTGAGAGACATATCCTTTCTAATACCTCAAAAAAACTTTCATAGCCCTCAAGATATTCTAGTATCTTTAGAAAATGCTAAGAATTTTGCCCTTACAGTAAAACCCATTTGACATTGGACTTCCAATTAAATCTTCAATAAACTCGAATTCCACTTTCATTTCTATGCCACTTCCTAAACATCATATACTTTATTGTATGAAATCCTTTATCATAAACAATAACACAAAAATCTTGAAAGGATAACCAAATCCGAAAACTCCCATGTGGTTGAGCAATTCCAAATCCTGTTCTTGAAATCTTGAAGTCATTGCAACCCAGTCTCTGACTGAAAGTTTATTTGAATAATTTGCTCTTTTGTTACCCTAATGCAATTTTGTATGCATGCATGTCTTTTGCTTTGTCTCCTCGTTGCTTGTTGTTCTTTCAATTTTTCTGTTTTTATATTTTTGTTGCTTATTTATCATCATATTTGATCATAAATTATGAACAAATCTTTTGTTCACTACACGCTCCACCTCTCGACATTAGGATACAAATGATGTCTATTTTGTTGGATGGTTGATTCCATGGTTCCATGATGATGATTCGAATGTGAGTTGTATTGCTTTGTTTGATTACTCCAACTCCTGTTGCATCAGGCCGAAGTTGAATTGTGATAGCATAACATATCCCAGGAATAATTTTTGAAAGTTTTCAATAGATTAAAAGTAACGATTATCGGCAAAAGCATTTGTTAGGAAATTTTCATCACTCAGGAATCATGGAAATAATTAGCCCTTCGTGAGTTTCATTAAAGGGTGATACGGTCAAAATTTGTTCAATATAGAATATAAGACTTGACGTATTTGTCAATGTCTGCATTTAAAAACCTGAACACCCTCATTTGAAAGTGTGTGTGTGTAGAATGTTGCTCCTATTTTGATTCTTTAGGAATTCACTCGTTCAGTTGTCAAAATGCGCGTCCAAGCCAAGAAGAGCAGGCATATCAATTTTGTCGCGCATCGCGAAAAACGAGCTTACTCGCACAGCGCCAAAGCTGGAAAACTCGCTAAAAGTTGCCAAATCAACCGTTACATAATGTAATTTAAAGGGTTTGGGGAGAACGTTTGTCGACAGCCAGGAAGTTGAAT